>CAUYON010195002.1:0-41489 GCA_963573935.1 Arctocebus calabarensis | reverse complement strand
TACATTGGCCAAAGGTTTATCAATTTTGTTAATCTTTTCAAAAAACCAACTTTTTGGTTTCATTGATCTTCTGAATGATTCTTTTGTTTTCAATTTTATTTAATTCTGCCCTAATTTTGGTTATTTCTTTTCTTCTGCTGGGTTTGGGGTTGGAATGTTCTTCCTTTTCCAGTTACTTGAGATGATCCATTAAGTTGTTGGCTTCCTCTCTTTCTGCTTTCCTGATGAAGGCTTCCAGTGCAATAAATTTCCCTCTTAGTACTGCCTTTGCAGTATCCCACAGGTTTTGATAATTTGTGTCTTCATTATCATTTTGTTCTGAAAATTTGGTGATTTCCTTCTTAATCTCATCTTTGAGTCAGCTATCATTTAGCCTAAGATTATTTAGTTTCCATGACTTTGTTTGAGTATGAAGATTCTTGTTGCTGTTGAGTTCAACTTTTATTCCATGGTGGTCCAAGAAGATTCAAGGAATACTTTCTATACTTTTAAATTTGCTGAGTTTAGACTTGTGTCCTAGGATATGATCTATTTTGGAGGATGACCCGTGGGCTGATGAGAAGAATGTATATTCAGTTTTATTAGGGTGAAATGTTCTGTAGAAGTTTGTAAAGGCCATTTGTTCTAGGGTCAGGTTTAAGTCTAATAATTCTTTGTTTAGTTTCTTCTTGGAGAATCTATCGAAAACTGTCAAAGGGATGTTAAAATCTCCAACTATTATAGTACAGGAAGTATCAAGTTGTTCATATCCATTAGGTTCTGCTTTATGAATTGATGAGCACTCTGGTAGGGTGCAAAAATCTTAATTATCAAAATCTCTTAATGTTGGGTGTTTCCTTTGACAAATATGTAGTGATCTTCCTTATCTTTCTTTATCTTTGTTGGTTTAAAGCCGATTGTATCTGCTACTAAAATTGCAACCCCTGTTTTTTTCTAGTTTCCATTTGCCTGTATTATACAAGTCCATCCCTTCACCTCGAGTCTATTTTTATCCTTTAAGTTAAGGTGAGATTCTTGTATACAACAGATATCTGGTCTAAGTTTATGTATCCAGTCAGCCAGCCTGTGCCTCTTTAGAGAACAATTTAAACCATTCACATTAATTGAGAGAATTGATAAGCCTGGTTATGTTTGAGTATCATGATTTTGGGATGCCCAGTGGACATTATTAATCCTTTCACCACTGTGCAAGTTGGGTTTTGTTAAAAAATTTCTGGGTGAGTTTATTTTGGAGGTAGAACATTGTGCTGGTCATTGTGGAGGATGAGTCTGAGAATATCCTGGAGAGCTGGTTTAGTTATGGCAAATATCTTCAACATGTCTGTGTCATTAAAGTATTTGATTTCTTCATCACAAATGAAATGCACTTTAGCTGGATACTGGATCCTGGGCTGGAAGTTGTTTTGTTTTAGGGGATTTAAGGTCAATGGCCATCTTCTTCTGGGTTGAAATGTTTCAGT
Organism: Arctocebus calabarensis; assembly: GCA_963573935.1. NCBI lineage: Eukaryota > Metazoa > Chordata > Mammalia > Primates > Lorisidae > Arctocebus > Arctocebus calabarensis. Next base: position 40,029 of record CAUYON010195002.1, on the reverse strand, counting down.
TGAGAGATATGCTGTCATTCCGATACTTTTCCCTTTGTAGGTGATGCTTTTCTTATGTCTAGCTACCTGCAGAATTTTCTCCTTCGTCTTAACTTTGGCAATGTTAATCACACTGTGTCTAGGAGATGCTTTATTTGGATTGAGTCTTGCTGGGGTTCTGAAACTGTCTGCTATCTGAAGTTCTGTATCTCTTGCAATGCTGGGGAAAATCTCCTCCACAATCTCTTGGAGTAGAGCTTCAGGATCTTTAGGACCATCCTCTTCTCCTTCAAGAATTCCTATAAGACGAATGCTTGATCTTTTGGAGTAATCCCACAACTCTCTCAGAGAATGATCAGTTTTTGCTCTCCATTTGTCTGTCTCTTTGAGTGTTTGGGAGCATTCAAAAGTTTTGTCTTCAGTTTCAGAGATCCTTTCTTCTGCCTGATCAACTCTATTACTGAGAGATTCTACTGTATTTTGGAGCTCCTCAACTAACTTTTTCATTTCCTTGAGCTCTGCTATCTCTTTTCTCATTATGTTCATATCTTTGGTGTCTTGGGCTTTGAATTCATTAATTTCTTGAGACAACTTTAGAACTACTCTTTGGAATTTGATTTCTATCTTTTCTTCCATTCTATTTATCTTATTTGCCATCCATATTCTGAATTTGATTTCTGACACTGCTGCCATTGGTCTATGCATGGAATCTTCAGTTGTATCTCCTTTGTCATTTCTTGGGTGAGGGGGTGATCTACTCTGGTTATTCATGTTGCAAGAGTTCTTCTCTTGGGTCAGCACCATGTTTATTTTCCACCATTTGGTTATGAGAACTGGTAGGGTGAGATTGAATTGGGATCCCAGGTAGTAAAGATAGCCCCTTACCAAAGCACTAGGCTTTGTAATTGTGGCTTATATCCTACAACCTTACAAAGGCCCCTTTCAGAGTTTTGACTGGAGACTCTGAGGACCTATTCAGTGGGAGAGATAGCACAAGCTAGGTCTGTTTTGATATCAGCCAAACTCTACCCTATCCTAAGAAATCACAGTATTAAGTTTAAATCTCAACTGTAAAGAGATACTAACAGCTTTGGCACCCAGCCCCCAACCTTCACTTCTTTTCCACTACAGAACTTCAAAGGTCAACCTCAGAATGTCCCCAAGTGGACAGCCCTAGACATGGGTTCAAATTAAATTGTCTCAGGCAGGGCAAACCCTGTTCGACAGAGAGGGATTCAAGGGTCTCCAACAGCACAATTGGAGCCAGGGATCCACACTCCCACCTGCCAGACTCAATCCACACTGTTGTCCACGGCTTACAGGCCCAGTTGGAGCCAGGGGCCATGCCTCCACCACTGGTCTCAGTCCACACCCAGCTAGCCTCTACTTACCAGAACAGTTGGAGCCAGGAGACCATGCCCTAACCCTCAGGTCTTGGTTCACACCCAGCAAGCCACTGCTTGAGGGTTCTGTTAGAATCAGGGGACCACACCCTGCCCTCAGTTCTCAGCCCACACCTGGCAAGCCTCTCCTCACAGGCCCAGCAGGGGCTGGAACCAGCCCTGTCTGCCGAACTCAGTCCACACAGGACAACCACTCTCCCACTGTGGGTGCCTTCAGAGCCAGGGATTCTGCACCCCATCCTGCCAGACCAGACACAGCCCAAACCAAGGTCAACAACACCACTGGCTGGGCAGAGTCATAACCAGGGGACTGCTCCTCCTCTCGCCAAGTGTCCCTTTCTTCCCACACCCTCTTCCTTCCCCGTTAGTCACAGAGTCTATCCTGATGTTTGGCAGTCTACACTATGCCCAGATCTCTCAGGACAAGACCAAACACTCTGTGCTCTGTAAGGAGCAGAACTTTAGACTGCCATGCGAGGGGGAAAGGGTGGACTGGGAGTTTGGACTTGTGGGGGAAAATATCTGTTCAATTTTATGCCTGATGGGATGCTATCTAGGTTCTTAAGTGGGACCTCCCTGGAGAAAGAGACCTGGAGTTTAGTGGCTCTCTCCAGGGAGGTAAAATGAGAGGTCTTTTTTTCCTTGCTCATTCACAGATAGCCTTCCTCCTGCTTGGGGGAGGAGTCTCCCATCCTCTAGTTGATAGGCTTTGTACCTATAATTTGTTTCCTTGAATACTCTTCCTTGGAGTTACAGCTTGCCGAACTCCTTTCTTGGCTCAACTTCCCACTTTTGGCTTCATAGGGTCTGATTCCATCCAATTTTTCTTCCTCTGCTCACGACCTCTGCCTAGGGTTGCTACCAGTCAGCCATCTTCCCAGAATTCCCTTCCAATTTTAGTTTTTAAGAGCTTTTTTCATGAATGACATTAAATTCCATCAAATAATTTTCTGCATATGTAGCAATGATTGTATGATTTTTCTTTTTTATTATGACATATTGTTGACTGTTAAACCAACCTTGCATTCCTGAAATAAATTACACTTGGTTGTGATACTGCTTTATTTGATTTGCTAATCTTTTATTAAGGACTTTTTTTGCATCTGTTTTCGTGGGAGCAATTGACCCATAACATTCCTTGGCTGTAGTGCCCTCATTAGGATTTGGCATTAAGGTCATGCTAACCTCATAAAGTATCTTGAAAAATTTCTCTGCTTTCTGTATTCTCTGGGAGATTTGGTGTAAGATTGGGATTTTCTTCTTTAAAAGTTTGGCAGAATTCTGCAGGGAAGCCATCTGGGCCTGGAATCTCATTTGTCAGGTCCTAATTTGGGGCTCAATTTCTTTAATTGAAATTTTTTTCTTGTGACAATTTTGGTGAATTGTGTTTTTGAAATACTTTGTCTATTTCATTTAATGTTGAAATGTATTAGCATATGCTGCCCCTGCAGTCTTCCGCCATTGGGTTTAAGCATTAGGACCTTTGCATGGTTACAAGAGTTTGTATATGACTAGAGGTGGATGCTCACAGTATACCTGTGTCACAGCACTCGTCAAATTCTAGCTGCACATCCTGTGTATGAGTTGGTCTTTGTCATCTCCCCACCCCACCCCCATCAAGCTGTGAAATCCGCTCCCCTGCCATAGGACAAGGGACTAGATGGAACTCACTGCCCAGAGAGGACACATCCAGGTCTGCTGAACTGGGACCAGTGAATGGTTGCACTTCAGAATTTCAGGAGCAGCCCCTCACTTGCTGCCAACTGCCTTGAATGCATCTCAGATCACTTTGAAATGGCGCTTTCCAATGTGGTTTGCATTGAAAAGCTCCCCAGGTCCACCAAGCCAGAGACAGTCATTGATAGATTAGTTAGAATGAAGATTAATCAATAATTTATGCTGATGTTTTTCCTCATGCAGCAGAGAGGCCTGTTTTGACAGGGTCAGATGCACCTTGGTTTAATTAAACCTGATACAGAAAATTAAAAGAAAAAAGTACCCTTCAACCCACTGGTGATTGGTTACTGATGATGGCCTCAATCTGCAATAAATGAGGAGGGGCAGAGGAGTAGACTGCATGTTGAATGAAAGTCTAGATTCAGCAGATACTTCTGTGAGCTTGGCCTGATGGACACAGCAAATGTAAATACACTTATTGGCATCTTCTCATAATGTGGCCTTTAGGAAGCCGGCCGTTTGCTCCCGATGATGGATGGTTTTGCTAGCAGGAGCCAATGTCTAGAAGACAACATTGCTTAGGCCTCCCTTGGAGGAGCCGGAATGCCGAAACCAACATCCTCAGAGCAGTCATCAAAAGAAATGAGTGAAAATTAATGATCATCGTCTTCCCAACAGAATGGAGGCAATCTCAGAATTGGGTAGAGAATCTTACCTAGGCAGGCTGCTCAATTAACTTGCTAATTCTTCCTTCCTTTGGGCTTGCAGAGGACCTTCTGCCCATCAGCCCCCAGCTAGCACAGCCCATCCAAGTGTCCCTCCCCTGGACCCACTTCTTTATCCCTCTACAGCTTTGTGGTGCACAGGGGTGTCCTCTTCTTACTCTGCCTGAGAAATAAGTGGATCCCACATCCCCACGTACAGCCCCTCTGCTGCCTCACACATGTGAAGCTCACCCATGTCACCACCATGTTCCGTAAGCCCTGCCCTGACATGGGCAGATGTTCAAGTCAGGTCACAAACCAGCATTGCTGAAATCTCACCTCTGTGCTTCCTAGTTACACCACTGGGTTACTGCACTTAGAAAGGAGCCTTCCCAGGGCAAACAGTGGGGCCCGGGCCAGCCCTCCTCTGTTTTCCAGTGTCCTTGCCACTGGTGCAGAGCCCAAACTTTCTATAGAGCTTCCCCAGCCCAGGGCCTCTGGAGAGTCTTGGAGGGATCACACCTGGGCTCTCAGCAAGCTTCATCCTCTGTTCCTCTGGTTCTGGTCCTCTAGGACTTGGCATCACTGGCCTTTGTCACTTCTGGGGGCTGTCATGGCTGCTGTCACACAGAGCTTGCTCTGAACTTGGATCTGCCCACCAAGCCTCTCAAGGGCCAGGCTGCCCTCGGGGCTGTGGTGAGCAGGGACATGCCCCGACTCCCAAAGGAATATACCTAGCCCTTGGGGTCTCTCAGAGCTTGCACAGAAGCTTCTCTTTCCCTTTCCCTTCTGTCCTCCCCGTCCTCTGGACATGGGTGTGAATCTTTGAGAAGTCAGGTCTGAGAGGTAAAGCCATTCACCATCCCACCTGGACCACTGAGGCTTGTTACTGAGTCAGGTTAGTCACCTGTTGTCCTCTTTCCTAAGGATAAGCTTTTACCCAGGGGTGGGTCCTCTGTCCCACCCAACAAGTTTGCTAGAGGTGACCAGACATGTCTCAGAGCCAGAATTGGATAAGCCTGGATGAAGAGTACACAGACTGCCCTCCTCCCTGCTGTGGCCATGGCAGACATGGCTAATCCATCCCTGCTTGCTCTGTTGATGATGGGGATGGAGGAGCAAGCCTGGAACCAGCCCTCCTGCCCATGCACAAAGTTCCAGGCAGACAGGGAGGGCATGAAGTGGAAAGGTGGAGGTGAACCAAGTGTGTCCCCATGTCAGTCTCCAGACTTTGGCCCAGGCACTCCCCTAATGCAAATTTTGACCCAGTTCCTCCCCTAATGAAGCCTTTGCTGCAGTCACAGAGGCTGAGACACTTTAAGTGACCTACCTGAGAGACACTACTCTCCTTGCACTTTCTTGTTGTCAGAGCCCAGCTCCCAAATAGAGGGTGAAATTGCCAAACACCTGCCTTCCCAGGCTTCCTTGCACATAGGCCAAGGCAGGTGGCCCAGTTCTGTCAGTTGGGACCTGAGGTATGTTGGGGGGCCTCTGGGAAAGTTATGTCCCTAACTAGGAAGTGGTATTATCCCCTTCTTCCCTATAGACCATACATATTGTGAGATGTGCTGCGTGGAGGTGTGGCAGCCATATTGTCACCATGAGGCGAAAGCCTACCATCCTGCTGGGGAAGTGGGAACCTAGTAAGACGCTAGGTCCTTGCTGCTGTCACTACTGAACCAACCTAAGTCTCATATTATGTAAGAAAAATAAGCCCCTATCATTAAAGCTCCTTTTTCTGTGCATTCTGTGACTTGCACCCTCGGGCATTCTATCTGATACAAAGAGACTGACATAACACAAAGAATCATACATATAAATGGAAAATTCTAGCGGGGCTGCATCCCCTGAGGGAGTCATACAAGCTGCACTTAACTTGGAGTCAAGATCTGGTCAGAGAGGTGGGCGCAGCCTCCTTGAGAAAGTGACTGCTCAGTGGACGTCAGGACAAAAACAAGCAGGTCTCAGAGCAATGGGCCCATGCCGGGGGGGGGGGGGCCAGTCCTGGGGAGCACCCTGGGGTCATGGGGGCAGTCCTGGGGAGCACTCTGGGGTCATGCGGCAGCTCCAACGGTTACAACACCTGCTCCCACCTCATTCAAATTAGATTCAATGTTCGAGGTTGGGCTCCCACATGTGCAAGAGGGTCGAGAACTGTGGACTGGTAGGCTAGTGTGGCTGCCCTGTTTAATGGCGGTGAGGGAAGGGTGATGAGGCTGGATCAGAGGGGTCGGCTGCAGGCAGCATCCCAGATGACCCCCAGATGGAGGGAGCACTCTGCCCCCAACATAGCTGGGCAGCCAAGCACAACAGAAGGTGGACCAGCCTGAGTCACCCAGACATTGATCTTGGTGTGGAACCTTGGGAAGGTCACTTTCCTGTCTGTTTCAGTTTGCTAGATGGGGACCACAACCCCCTAGAGCAAGCCAACCCAGAGCAACTGGACTGTGGGGACACAGGCTGCCCTAGGAGCATGTAGGGAGTAGGGTAGGTCTCAGAGGTGCTCTTTTTGGAGGTCCTCATGTCTGACCCGGTGGGGTTTGGGCCCACCCGTGCTTTGTGATGTGATGGTCACAGGAGCCACCAGGCCTGGGGAGCCAGGTCCATACTGTGCCTCAGGCTGCTGTGTCTCTCAACATAGGGGGTCAAGTGGTGCCCCAAATGGTGGGTCCTCCCAGCCCCTTAGAATCGACCTTATTTGAAATAAAGGTCTTTGCAGATATAATCAAGATGAGAATCTTGAGATCATCCTGGATTAGAGTGGGATGACATGACAGGTGTCATAAGAGGCAAGGACACAGAGATGCAGAGAGACATGGAGGAGAAGGCCGTGTGGGGGCAGAGGCAGAGATTGAAGGGTCTCCGGCAGCTACCAGAGCCCAGAGAGAGGCCAAAGAGAGTGTCCCTTCAAAGGAGCCATCTCCACCAATACCCTGATCCCAGACTTCCGGCCTCATAAGCTATGCGATAATCACCCCTGTTGTGTGAAGCCACCTAGCATGTGCTCCTTTGTTACAGCAGCCCCAGGACACTGATACACCACCTGCCAGGTCCCTCTGTACCTCCAGCTCCTCCCAGAAGGCAGCGGGGACCATGACTGCCCACTGCCCCACATGCCATCCCACCCTCCCCTGCCCATCCTTGCTGTCCGTCTGTGGCCTGGGCAGACAGAGCAGAGCAGAACAGCCCTTGTAGGAGTGAGACCACAGTCCCCAGGATGGTGGCCTGGCCGAGGAGAGGCCGTCTCTTCAGCACCACAGGAAGCTTGTGATATGTGTCAGAGACTATCTCGACTGTCCCACACCCAAGGTGACCTTCTCATGACAGATGCAGTGCTGGCATCAATTATTTACACAGAGCATCTTGGAACGAACACCAAACACACAGGCCGGGGCTTTTTGTTGTCACCCCCTACCCTGCCTTTAAAGACATTTGTCAGCCCTGCGCCTGGCAGAGAAACAGAGAGATGGGGCGTTTGGGAGAGGCAGGGAGCAGAGCACCCAGGGGCTCCCCGCTCGCCAGCTCGGGGCTCTCACAGCGCCCTCATGCAGAAAGCCGTGGGCCACCGCTGGGGCCTTTGATCCCTCCCTGACGGTGCTGATGGATTGATCCAGCGCTGTGCATCATTCATGAGCCCCGCGCAGCCGCAGATTCTGAGCAGGACTTTTCCACAGCACAGATGAAGTTGAGATGGAGAGAAGGGATATAGGAGCAGGAGACCCAGGCAGGGCAGATGGGCCCGGCCCTCTCCTGTTTCTCTGCCCCGCCCCAGCCCCTGCCACCCCTGGAGGTGCTTCTTCAGGGTGCAGAGAAGAGTTCAAGGAAGTCTCCAGGCTTGGGCAGTGGTCCTGTAGGAGGTGATGACCGCCCACCACAGTCTACCAGATGGGAGACAGGGCTTCAGGGGCCATGTCCCATCTGCCCCCTTCCAAGCCTGAGCACACCCTTCCAGATGGCCTGCCAAGAGGGGCTGCAGCCCCTAGAGCCATCCTCAGGCCTGCACAGTCAACTGGCTGGGCAGGTCACTCAGCCAGCCTGAGCCATGCTCTTTCCCTGTGCAAACACACGATCATATACCCTACAGGAGAAGGCACTTGGGCCTGCAGTCAAGCCTGGGCTGTCGCTGTCGGCAGTGATGGCCGCTTGCAGTTCTGCTAGCACACCACATCCATCCCTGCCCTTGCCACTCGCTCCCTGGGGGAGGCAGGTGCACTTCCTGGGGTGTGGCCACAGGCAGGGTTTGGGAAACTGGTTCATACTCAGATTTTGAAGCACAGACCTTTCTAAACTAAAGCAGAAAGCACAGGATAGAGCCCTGGAAGCCTGGGCTGTGGTTCTCAAGCCCAGAGAGCCATCAGAACCCCCTAGAGCTTTGAAAGGACGGCATCCGGGCCTCCACAGGGCTTTGGATGTGGGGGTCTGGCTAGGCCAGGCATCCACAGAGTCCTCCTCATGTGACCCAGGTGACCGCTGCCTTGGTGGAGACAGGTGCCTGGGCCCAGCTCCGCTATGTGTGGAGTGTGGCCGGGGACGTTTATGCAAAGCAGATTATCCTTTTTTGTCCAATGCTTCTGTTTGGTTGAAGACACTGATTATTTTCCTCATAGTATTTATTGCTGGTAGTTTGTTTACAGTTGCAAAAGTCATACATATACAATTTTTTTTATCCTCATGCTTTTCTGTATTTAATTTTTTCAACATTAAAAAGTATGTATATATTGCGTGCCAAAAAGCATGGGAAACAGAAAAGCAGAAAGAACACTCTCTCCCACAATCCCTCCGTCCAGAGAGGACAACCACAGCCAGTGTCCACTGTCTCTCTCACATCACAGAGACATCCTGTTTTATTTCATTATTTTTTGTTGCAGCAAAATATGCATAACATGGAATGTGCCATTTTAACCACGTTTAAGTACATAGTTCAGTGGCACTGAGCACATCACATGGTTGTGTGGCCGTCACCACCATCTGGCTCCAGAACTTCTCCATCTTCCCAAACCGACACTCGGTCCCCACGAACGCGCCTCCCCCAGCCCCGGCAGCCTCCTGTCTCCTGTCATTTGACAGCTCTGGGGCCCTCTTGGGAGTGGACACACATTGCTGTCCTCCACGTCTGCTTTATCTCCCTTACCTTTATTTTCTCTTCTCTTTATTTCTTCTAGATTTTCACAGCCTATCTGGGTCGTAGCAGGTGTCAGAACATCCTTCTTTTTAAGGCCAAGAGAGATATTCTCTTTGTGAAAGAACATTATGTTGCGTGGTATACAATGTTCTGAGCCAACATTCCCCGCTCCGAAACTGAGACATAACTTCCCTCTGCCACTTCTCCCCCCAGGTGCACCCTCCTGAGCACAGAGCACGCGCTGGCTCAGCCACCCAAGGACACTTGAGTATCTGTCCCTCCTCAGGCCTCACTTGAGTTATCTGTCCAATGTGGGGCTCAAGTTTGCACATGATTCATCTGTGCTTTAGAAGTGTGGCGTTTAGGCTCGGCACCTGTGGCTCAACGGGCTAAGGCGCCAGCCACGTACACCTGAGCTGGCGGGTTCGAATCCAGCCCGAGCCCGCCAATCAACAATGACGTCTGCAACCAAAAAAATGGCCAGGTGTTGTGGCAGGCGCCTGTAGTCCCAGCTACTTGGGAGGCAGAGGCAAGAGACTCGCTTGAGCCCAGGAACTGGAGGTTGCTGTGAGCTGTGATGCCACAGCACTCTATCCAGGGTGACAGCTTGAGGCTCGGTCTCAAAAAAAAAAAGAAGTGTTGCGTTTAAAACCAACTTTAAAAGACTGGCGCTTTCACAGCGTGTTGGGGTCCCTCACACCACCCCCCACCTCTTTAGTGATTCACTAGAGGCACTCACAGGACTTCGTTTATTGTTGTATCATAGCTATGATTTATTACAGCAAAAGGACCCCAAATCAGCAAAGGGAAAGTTGCATGGGAAAAATCCAGAGGAAGCCGGGAACCAGCTCCCAGGGTTCACTCCCAGTGAAGTCACATAGGAGAGATTCTTTCTGTAGCAGATTGTGACAGCACACTTGAAGTGTTTTCCACCAGGAAAGCTCATTAAAGCTTCAATGCCTGGTGGAGTTTTTATTGGTGGGCAGTCTCATAAGCACCCTTTACAGGGCACGTACCTAACTCCCAGAAGGAAAACAGGTATTCCGTGTAAACCACACTGTGTGTGCAAACAGTTCAAGCACAGTGAACCAACTTTGTTAGTTAGGGAATGATGGTAACACTCCTGAAGTGCAAGCTCCCAGATGCTAATCAGAGGCATTTCAACGGAGGGCAGGTTCCAGCATGCTGCCATGTTAGCTCTTTTCCACACACACACCAAGGTCCAGGATTTTAAAAGCCTGAGACTTGAAACAAAAATGCAGACCCTTTGGCCCCCTTGATCCCTTATCCCACAAGCCTAGCAAGCCAGGAAAGAACAACCATGTCTTTAAGGTACTTCTAGGAATGTTCATTGTTCCATTCTTACAAATTAGCTGTAGGTTTGAAAATAGAAAAGTCTAATGAAGACCTGCAAAGTACAATGAAAGCTACAAAATGTCATTAAAAGAAATTAAGAAAGATCTGAACAAATTGGGGAGTATACCATGTTCATGGATTGGAAAACTATAATACTGTAATTAATATTAAATTCAATGCAATTCTGATCAAAATCCCAGTACATTTATTTTTCGGGAAAATTGAGAAGCTCATATGGAAAAAGATGGGGCCAAGAATAGCTAAGAAGATCTTGAAAATAAAGAACAAAGCTAGAGGACTGGCGGTGCCTGTAGTTCAAGCGGCTAAGGCGCCAGCCACATACACCAGAGCTGACAGGTTCAAATCCAGCCCAGGCCTCCCAAACAATGACAACTACAACCAAAAAATAGCTGGGCACTGTAGTGGGTGCCTGTGGTACCAGCTACTCAGGAGGCTGAAGCAAGAGAATTCCTTAAGCCCAAGAGTTGGAGGTTGCTGTGACCTGTGATGCCACGGCACTCTACTCAGGGCAATAGCTTGAGGCTCAGTCTCCAAAAAAAAAAAAAAATAGCTAGAGGACTCACACTACTAGATATCAGACCTTAGGGGGAAAAAAGAGGCCAGAGTACTTGAGACTGTGGGATTGGCAAGAGAATAGACAAACTAAATGATGGAGCAGAGAGCCATAGGCCCACTTCCCACAACACAGTCAACAGGGGCAACCCCATAGTAAAATGAGAAAAAGACAATCATCACAAACCAGAAAAAATCCATTCCAGATGGATTGCAGATCTAAATATGAAAGGAAGACAGTAAACCCTTTTTTTCTGGAGACAGACTCTCACTTTGTTGCCCTCAGTAGAGTGCGGTGGCATCATAGCTCACAGCAACTTCAAATTCTTGGGCTCAAGCAATCCCATTGCCTCAGCCTCCCAAGTAGCTGGGACTACAGGTACCTGCCACAATACCCTGCTATTTTTAGAGATGGTTTCTTGCTCTTTCTCAGGCTGGTCTCGAACTTCTGAGGTCAGGCGATCCACCTGCCTCGGCCTCCCAAATGCTGGGATTATAGGCATGAGCCACCACACCCAGCCAACAGTGAAGCATTTAGAGGAAATGCCTTTGTGACCTTAGATGTGGCAAAGATACCTTCAATAGGACACAAAATTACTGACCATCAAAGAAAAAAAAATTAACAAACTAGACTATTGCAAGGATGTCTATTCATCAGAAGAGGCTACTAGCAGAGTGAAAAGGTAAAAATCCAGAGTGGAAGTTGTTTGCAATGTAAGGATTTGAATTTAGAACATGCCTGCAAAGCTGTAAGAAAAGGATAGAAATCCCAGGAGAAAAATGGGCCTGAACAAGTATTTCACAGAGGAGCCAACGACATTTCCAAAGGGACAGAAAACAAATAGCAAGAGGCTTATCGTCATCAGCCACCAGGAAATGTACATGCAAGCCTACAATACACTACCGACCCACCAGAATAGCTAAAATGAAAAAATAGAAAATACTAAGAGTTGACAAGGATGTGGAACAGCTTCAGCTCTCTTACACTATCAGTGGGAGCAAACTGGGAACAACACTTTTGAAAGGATATGTACCAGAATTTTCATGACAGCATTATTTATAATTACCCAGAAGCCCAACAACAGTCGAGTAGGTAACTCATAGTATGCTAACCACCTACCTTAACACATGTCAATGGGGATGATTCTCCCACAAATCTCTTTTTCTATGATAGAAGCCAGGCACTAAAGGACAAACACTCTGCAACCCCACTTATATGAGGCTCAGACAGAGGCACGAGGCGCCTTCTGAGGTGCTGTTTTAGGTGAGATCAGGTTGTGAAAATGCATCTGCTCATGGTCCTGATGTATATGCTCATGAATGCTTGTGGGCCCTAATTCATATGCTCACAGACACTCGTGGACCATATGCTCACGGACGCTCATGGGCCCTGATTCATATGCTCACAGACACTCGTGGGCCCTAATTCATATGCTCATGGACGCTCGTGGGCCCTAATTCATATGCTCACGGACGCTCGTGGGCCCTGATTCATATGTTCATCAACCCTCGTGGGCCCTGATTCATATGCTCACAGACACTCGTGGGCCATATGCTCACGGACGCTCGTGGGCCCTGATTCATATGCTCACAGACACTCGTGGGCCCTGATTCATATGCTCACAGACGCTCGTGGGCCCTGATTCATATGCTCACGGACGCTCGTGGGCCCTGATTCATATGCTCACGGACACTCGTGGGCCCTAATTCATATGCTCACGGACGCTCGTGGACCCTGATTCATATGCTGATGGACACTCATGGGCACTCAATCGTATGCTTTTGGACACCACAGGCACTTTTCTACATGTGTTATTAAAGGGAAAACAATGTCTTTCTGTACCTTCACAACACTTCTGGTGTCAGATGTGTGCAGTTTTTCCCACACCAACCAGTTCTCCAGTCCTTGCTGGACACCAACTAGATAGCCTTCCATTTCACTGGATTCTGACACCAACTGCCTGGAGTCAGCAAAGACCCCGGGTTAAGGACTCAGTCCCCCAGACCACCCCTCATTTCAGAATCCAAGCCTGACATCCTGTATCTCTGAGCACCAGCTATAAATTGGGGGTTCCCCTAACTCCCTCCTCATATTTGGTAATTTTCTAAAATGGTGCATGAAACTCGGGGAACCCTTTATTTATATATGCCAGTTTATTATAAAAGATCCAACTCAGGAACAGCCGATGGAAGAGGGGCATGGGGCAAGGTGTGGGCAGGGGCACCCTCCAACCCTGCCGTGTTCGCCCTCCCAGGGCTCCAAACCCTAGTGTTTGGGGTTTGTATCATGGTTCTGTCCCACAGGCGTGATTGAATCAATGTCCCTTGGTAATGGACTCAGTCTCCAGACCCTCGTTCCCTCCCCTGAAATGGGCTAGGGCTCTGGAAAGCCTAGCCCTCTGCGCACATGGTTGGTTTCTCTGGCAACCAGCCCCCATTGGGAGCTATCTGGGGGCCCCCAGCCACCCCTGTCATTAGCATATAAAAGACACTCATCACTTCTAAGATTCAGGGGTCCGGGAGGCTCTTGTGTCAGGAACCAGGGACCAAATGAAATATTATTAAGGAAAGATGTTCCTATCACCCCATTGCTCAGGAAAGGACAAGGGTCTTAGAAGCTCTGAACCAGGAACTTGGGGCAGATAACAAATAGGTATTTCTGATTATGATGCAGGTTTACTTAAATAAAAGTAAACAAAAACTCAGACAGAAAGATAGGACATGGCTGAGCTCTACCCTACCAGGGCTTCTTCCACACTTAGCATTATGACCTCCATCCTGGGCAATCTCTGAGGCCCCTTCGCCCTCCTCCAGTGGAATGTGTTTGTTCCTGGGTGCAATCCAGAGTCATGCCAGCTGCCAGTCCATACCACGGCCAGTGGACCAAGGAGGCGTCACTGCCTGCTGGCTATTGTCTGCTGCATTGTAACGGTTCTGACAATTCATAAACCAGAAACCTGCTGGGGAGAGCTGACTCACCCTGGCTCAGAGTCCAGTTCCAAGTCCAGGAAGGCCTGAGGGAGACTTGCCCAGCCTATGCCTCCCCCAGGGAGCCCCTCTGGCTTACCTGCTGACACAACAAAGCCAGGGCAGCCCAACCCGCCACAGATGGATGGAAAAGCAGGGCTTTAGAAGCCTGCGGTGCTAACCCAGCTCAGCCTCTTACTGGCTGTGCAACCTCAGGAAAGCTTCAGACCCTCTCTGGGCCTCCACGTCCTTGCCTGCAGCAGCACCCATGGATGGGGTTGTTGCAGATCCTGGACGATTAGCAAGGCATCACTCAGCACAGAGCCCGGCACAGGCGCTGACATCGTCACTGTCATTCTATCACTGTCATCTTTCTACTTCTAGATTCCATCACTCTGGATGAGGGCTGTGAATTTCCCTTTCTGCAAACGCGTAAGGTAACATCCAACAAAAGTAGAAAACTGACTCTTCTTCAGCCCCTGTGGTTGACACAGCTTCCCCGCACCCACGCACAGGGTCACATTCGTCACTCATTCTCTTCTTGCTGCAATGTGTGTGCAGTACACACTTGCCACTGCCACGGCCTGAGGGTTCACAGGGGAAAATCTGTTCCTGCGGCTTTGGGAGCCAAAGGCAGCCGGATGGAGCAGGTGTTTCATTCAGCTCTTGGGAAAATGATGCCGTAGATTCCAAGCGCCCCATGCCCTGGTATGCAGGTCCCAGGAGAATTTGCTCCTGAGAATATAGACCAGCTCCAAAAGATACTATCCAGAAAGGCTTATTACAAACCCCAACATGCCCCTGCTGTAGCTCCATCCAAAATCCAAAGTGCCACCCAACTTGAGCACCACGGGTATCACCACTAATGCCCACTGGACAGCACCAGTTCAGGTTCCCAAAGGCTGTCACCATCAGCTAGGCCCCGTGAGTCCCCCAGACCCACAGATCTGGAACAAATGGGTTTGTGAGTCCCCCACACCCCCAACACCGTTGATTTCTCAACTGCTGGGGCAGGAGAACCTCAATCAGTCAATCAGCTCAGGGCCAGCAGGATGTAATGCAGGATGGTGGTGAAGTGCGGCAGGCAGTCCCCACACCCCTACCTATGCCCTTGGCAGCTCAGGGCCAGCAGGGTATAATGCAGGATGGTGGTGAAGTGCGGCAGGCGGTCCCCACACCTCTGCCTGTGCCCTTGGCAGGCATTGCTAATAATCCCTGTGTTCCTTCCTGCTGAGCCCAGACCTGGCTGCTGAATCCTGCTCACTGCTGCAGGCAGCCAGACGGACTGATGGGAACAGGTTTGCCATCCCTAGTCTGTGGAAGGAGACTGGATTTCTAATCTGAATCTGGGTGCAAGGTGCAGATCAGCCCCTGATTACCACCATACCTCAAGGTGGTTGTGGAACCCCCTGGCCTCGAGTTTTCTGTTCTGTAAGATGGGGCTGCACAGAGGCCCAAAGGCTCACTTGTGAGTGCCAGGGCAGCATTGCCAGGTGCTGGCTCCTGCCACAGTGCAAAACCCTCTTCCAAACTCCTGTGCCTCCCACTCCAGGACCGTGAAGCGGGGACAGTAAGTGCTGTCAGGGTACAGTCAGGACACCAAGTGCATGTGTGCACACACTTAGCCCGTCTCCAGCAGGTCAGAGGTGCTGGCAAGAGGCTGGGCGGTGCTGTGTTTCCTTACCCCACCCCCAAAGAACCATCTCACAGCGTCAACTCACTAATGCAGTCAAAGAGAGAGTCAAGTCCTTCCTGCCTGCCTCCCACCTTTCCTTGCCCTCGGGACGGCTGACATGCCAGGGAAGGGTTGTCCCATCAGCAGAGGCTACGGGAGCAGGACACTGTCCAGCCCTGGAACCAGCCAGTGCCAAGTTCTGAGTCATCACAGGGATGGCCTCACCGGTCCATGGCCCTCACCAGGATGGCCCCCCCCCCACCTCCATAGGAACTCATGGCAACCACCTGCATTGTGGCAGGGCCCCAGAGGGCAAAAGGGGTGCTCAGTAGGAGTGAGGGTAATCCAGGAAGGCTTCTTGGAGGAAGAGGGGTGGGCCCAGCCTAGGATATGGTCAGAGAGGTTCAATGGTGGGCAGTTGGTCACCAGATTACCTCTCCCACCAGGATGGCCAAAAACCCCCAAGGGAAATGGTATTGGGAGAAGGGAGAGGAAGCCCGGGCCTCTCACTGGGAAAGCTGGGCTCCCTGGCCAGGACATTCCCGGGGACACAGCCACCCCACCTCCCTCACGCACGCTCAGCAGCCATGGCCAGGGCAGGGTCTGCCCCCACCTGTTCCTCCTGCCTCCCTTTCTCCATCATTTTGCCTTTCTGCCTCTCTGTGGGGGACAGGAGTGCTTTCTTGTCGGGTTCTGCCCTCATGACCCCATCCCTGGCCCTGCCCTGCCTCCCTTCTCTGCCTTGGCAGGGTATTGTCCAGATGTCCCCACCAGCCCTGGGTCAGGAACCCAAAGGGCCAGGAGACCCAGGGAGTCTGTGCTCAGAGGGGGGACAGGGACCCCCTTTCTGGTACCTTTGCCCAGAGCATTCAGAAGCCACCTCTGGGTGTGTGCCAGGACCACCAGCATGGAGTGAAGGGAGGCCGGGGTCCCTGCTCTTGCAGGCAGGTCCTAGAAGCTCCAACCCTCCCATGACCAAGACGCTGGTGACCAGAGGCGCCCCAGCCTCTGCCATCCCCCATCTGCAGCTTCCCTGATGCCGTTGCTTGGGCCTGCTCAGGAACATCAGGTGGCACTGGTGGAAGGCGGCTGACCCAGGAAGGAGGGAGGCTCTGGGACACCGTGGTCCTGCCTGAGCCCCCAGCCTCACCCAGCCTTCCCCGCTCTGGAAGTCTATCCAGCTGCAAACTCACTTAGCCAGTCCAAAGGCAAAGAATTAGAATGTTTTCAAAGAAATCAGGTTGTTGGGAGTCTGGAAATGCCTGCCACTCCCTAAGCCTCAAGCTGTGTTCCCCCAGCTATGCTGCTGGGGACAGAAGAGCTCGGGGCTGATGACTTTGCCAAATGTACTGCCAGGCCCTGATAGTGAAAATGAAAACAGCAGTGGCAGGGTCTGGGATGCTAAGCCTTGCCCTCCGACGGAGGCTCTAACACAGAGCCCTGGCCGTGTGCACCCTGCAGAGCCCTGGGAGATGGTGATTAGAACCCATTATCACCCACATTTGACAGACTCAGGAGCCCAGAGAGATGAAGAGGCCTGGCCCAGGTCACACAGCAAGGCAGTGGAGAAGCTGGGATTCAACACTGGTAGCTTGGGGCCCCCGGCACCTCCGTGTTCTGCCTCCTCCCACCATCATCTTTGTCAAAAGCCATTGACTCAGGCAGAGCAGCCGCAGTCTGTGGCTGTCACCATTATCACCCAGTCTCTTTAGCCAAAGGCCCTCTTTGGTTAACACCTCCTCCCACTGGAGAGAACGCATCATGTGCCTGAAATGTGCCATTAGAAGGGGGTTGGGGTCCTTTCCTAGGACAAAGGAGGAGGCTAGAGTGCAGGGGACAGAACCCTCCCGGGGAAAGGCAGCCCCGGGCAGGGAAGAGAGGAGGGAATTGACATCATTAGGAACCTATTTTGTAGCAAGCAAGTTTATAAACTTGTTGTTGTGCACAGCAGGGATTGTTACCACCAGCTGACAGACAGGGAAACTGAGTCGCCAGGACTCAAGCGAGCCACTCGGAACAGTGCTGCTGGTTATAACGCACCTGGGTGTCTCACCAGGGCCTGCTGGGGCGGCAGCCTCAGGGAAGCCCCAGGCTCCTCAGGAAGACCTCGGGGCAGTGTGGGCAGTCCTGCGGAGACTGTTCCTCCTGCAGATTCTGCTGGCCATGGACGTGCAGTGGACAAAGGCAGCTCCTGGTGGAGGTCATCGGCCTGGAGCAGAGCCGCTGCTGCCAGCCGTGCCTGCAGCCCGTGGCCTGAACTTCTTCCAGGTCTCCACAGGGCCTCACTGCCCTGCCAACTTAGGGCAGCTGCTGCTTTGAACAACTCTGGGACAGCCGGGGAAGACTCCTCACACTTCCTCCCCCCGGCACCCCCCCAGCCAGAGCAGACTGGAGTGCGGGCGTGGAGAAGTGAGTGGCAGGACCACCAGGCCGGTCCACACTGACAACCGTGCACGGCATTGTCTTACCCGCTCCCCCTGCCCAGCACAGGGAACAGCACCTGCTCCAAGAGGTGACTCCACTCTCTCAAGGTCATCACAGCCCCAGTCACTAAATGGAAATTTGAATTCAGAGCTGGGTCTAGAAACACTCTCTAAACCATCGGCCCTCTCTGCAGGGCCGGGCGGTCCCAGTGAGCACCACTGACTCTATGCACAGCGTCCAGGAGCCTTAGGGTCACGCTTATTTGAGCAGTTTCCTGAGCCTCGGTTTCTGGGCTCAGGACAAAGTGACAAAGTGAGAGGGTATCACCACTCCAGTGGGTCAGGTGGGACAGACAGGGCATGAATCAAGCAGCCCCAGAAACCAGTGTGGCATTTCAAGCCAGAAGTCATGCTGTGAGAGGAAGTGGGGCAATGACCCGGGAGGAGGGATCCTGAGCCGGCCCAGGTGTCAGAGAAAGCTCAAATAGACCTCAGCTCACAGGGCACCACTAAGAGGCCAGCAGAGGGGAGGGGAGCAAAGCAAGTTGGGCAGCCAGAACTATGTGTGCCAAGGTCCTGCGGTGATGGGGGCAGGACAGAGGGTTCGGGAACATGGGCCAGAGTGGAGTGGCTGGATTTAGATGGGCTGGAGGCGTGGGCAGAGCCGGGATATGCTCGGACATGAAGATGGCATCCCCGATCCTAAAAGCAGCGGAGGGCTGGGTGTGGTGGTGTGTGCACACAGTACCATGCTGTTACCAGCCTCAGCAGGAGGCTGAGGCCAGAGGATCGCGTGAGCCTGGGAGTTCAAAGTCAGCCTGCGCAACAGAGTGAGCCCTTGTCTCTAAAAATAAATAAAATGGAATTTGTTGGGGATTGGCAGTGGGGAAGGGTGACACCATGAGACATTCATCAGAAGCGAAGCGTTCTGCCAGGCATCTCTCCTGCACTAAATGGCCCCAAATGCACAGTCCCACACCCGCTTCCTTTCTTGACAGCTGTTGTTCTTTGCTACCAGGTCCCCCTCTATCAGGAGCTGGGGCCTTCTCAGTAGTTCCTCTGCTCAGCCGTGGCTGGGGGCAGGCTCTCTTCTCTCTCCGAAGGCTGTAACAGTCCTGCCGGGGAAAGCGCACAGGCTCTGTGCGACTCTTCCAGTGCCCAGGGCTGCTGCTTACTCTCCACTGGTCTGGCCACAGCGTGGTGCCCTGCCCTCCTGAGCACCCATCTTCACCCTCCTCCCAGGAGAAGGCAGGCTTCAGCCCAAAGGCAAGTCCCAGCAACAAACAGATGCACACACACACACACGCACCAAGCCTCAGGGACTTGTCCACCCCAGGTGGCCAGCTGTGACATGAGCAAGAGATCAAAACCCCACATATATGTGACCAGTCCTGGTGATAAGATCCTTGCTCCCTCCCACCCCCACCACCCGTACTTTTTAAATCGTCCCATAATTATGTCTGTGCTAAGTCCTTGAGGGGCTCAGAGTCCCACATTTTCATCAGGTATTGAAAAGCTTATGCTAAGGTGGACAAGTGCTAAAACGGAAACAGGCCCCAGTTGCTGTGGAACCCCATCCCGATTTTGAACAACTTGGTAGGGAACATCCCTCTCCTCACAGCTCTCCACCTCCCAATTCAGATTCAAACGCCACCCAGGCTCCTTGGCTGCAGGATTCTAGAATCATCCTCAAGGCAGCCCCAGAAGGGCAGCCAAGAGGCCTCCCTGCCACCAAGGAGAACAGTGCACTCCCCAGAGCTGGTCGCCAAGCAGGTTCACACTAAGCTAGTTTGGGTTTTTAATTGGCCAGAGGCCTAGAATCTGACTGGCAGGGATGGGGCAGACAGATGGGGCCCTATATGAAGCTCCTGACTCATTCAACTTACACAGAGAAGAAATCTTATTAGTCAACATTTCAAAAGGCTGTGACTTTGCAGGAAGCCTTCTCTGGTCCAGACAGCTGGGGCTGCCCCAACTCCTGGATGGCCCTGCTGCAGGCTCCCACACCCCAGGCATTGCAATGGGATGCCTGCCAACTCCACTCCTGTGCCCAAGAACTGCTGCTCCCAGGGCCCAGGGTTTCCTGCATGCCCACCAGCAGGCAGAACCAGGTGGAAGGCTGTCCTGGGGGCTTCCTCATGGTCTGGCCCTTGGCCTGAGCTCAAAACAATTTTACTCAAGAAGCTATTGATCATAGGAGGTATCATCTCCCAGATATCCTGGCATGTGGCTTGGGACATGGACATCTGCCCAGCCTACTAGATGCCATTTGTCCCTTGTTGACCAACTGACCCTCACCAGGCCTTCTCTCCTTTCCAGCACCCTCCGTGGGCCCCTGCTGCCATCCACAGGGCCATGGATCCCCTCTCTGCGGCCGGGTAGAGAGTCTCCCCTCTGAACTGCTGGAGACATTGCCTGGGCTCCATTCATCACTGTCATCTCCTCAAAGCCCGGGCCAAGGGACCTCAGCCTACCGCTTCTGAGCCAGGCACCTATCAAGGGACCCTGCACCAGGTCCCAGAGCACTTTGATCCAAATGCGTCAGCTCACCCAACACGTCCTGTGCATCTGCCATGCCCCAGCACTGTGCAGGCACCATCAGTGACACTGGGATGATTGTGGAGCTTACAATTGTCCTTCATACTTGTTTTCGAAGAATATGCTTTTAGAAGATCAACAAGCAAACTGTGACGTAATTGCCTGCCAGAGGCAGAGACCAGGTGCCAGCCTTCCTTGTCCCTTCCTAATGTGCTGAGTGCCTACTGTGCCCCACACACATCCATTAGCCCATTGAAACCTTTCAACAGCCCTAGTTATTGTAATCCCATTTTAGAGATAAGGAAAATGAGGCTCTAAGAAGTTATGAGCTTGCAAATGTGACAAGGGATTCAAATGACCCTGAAGCTTGTGTCTGAACCCTCATGGTGCACCCCCTTCCCAGGCCCTAGCTCCGGTGCGTGCTCTGAAGACAGGCAGGGAGAGTGAGCGCTGCCCGGCTCCCATCGTGGGACCTCACCATCCCAAGTTCTGAGGAGTGTCATACCAAGGGACTGCAGGAGCCCAAAGGAGAACCTGGACCTCCTAACCCCTGCCCCCGCCCTAGCAGGTGGCTGCTTCCTCCTGTGAGTCAGCAGAATGTCTTTTTTTTTTTTTTGGCCAGGTTTGAACCCGCCACCCCTGGTATATAGGGCCAGGGCCCTATTCCTTGAGCCACAGGCGCCTCTCCATATACTGGGGGTGGTGGGTTCAAACCTGATTACCGTCTTTTGATAATGAGAGTCTTCCAGAAGGAGAGAGCCCAGCTTAAAGGGGCTTCCAGTCCCAGGTGGGTGGGGCCTGGGAGCATGGGGAGGACATGGGGCCCTGCACCACACCCCCATTAGGAGAGAGCAAAACTGAGGTCCTGGGGCACGTGAGGCTGCAGGGCACTGGTCAGTCCCTGCCCAGCAGGCCCACAGCTAGGCCAGGCCAGCCCGTTCCCTGCGTTCCTATTTTGAGTTCCCATTTCTGTCACTTTTGGATCCATGCAAGCCAGGCAGGCCGGAGGCCAAGCAGAAGGGTCACGCTAACTATATGCTAATGACAGCAGGGACCAATCAATCTCTCCTTAATCAGGCAATCAATGCACCCTGCAGGTGTGTCCGATCCTGGCCTGTGGCTGAGGAAGGAGGAGGGACAGGGAGGCAGGGCGCCCAGCTCCCCCACACCCCGCCCCTGCCCTCCTCTCCAACCCTAGAGAGCCGGCTGCAAATTGAAATCACTGCTCCGGGAAAGAACCAAGGGGAAGAGAGGAAGAAAAAAAGATGGCATCTTTTTAATCAACGCTCAGAGCTGCCTCGGCTAATGAATTCAAGGTGCTCAGGAACCCCAGGGCTAGTCTGGATGGAAGGAAGCCAAAAACCTCCCTCCCTCTCTCACTCCCCAGTGCAGCTCCCGTTGGGGAGGGGGGAAGAGGGGACCCAGGGGCTGCTGGTCCAACCCCCTTCAGAGAAAAGCACCAGAGGAAGGTGTCAGCTAGGTCACAACCAGGTCACAGCCAGGGCAGGGGCTTTTCCTCTGGGCCCCTCTCCACTTAGAGGGTCCTCCCTTGTGCCAGCTGGACTTACTTATTTTTTGCACACCTACTGTGTGCCAGCTTTAGATACAATATCGCGCTGAATTCTCACACCCGCCACTTGTCACCTAGTTGCTGTCCTCAGCCTCTTTTCACAGATGAGAAAATAGGGCTCAGGGAAGATTGCCAAATCTTCCCCCCTTTCAGCCAGGTTGTATTGCTGCCCCTGCACAAAAGAACCAGGCTGAACATGGATTGAAGCACTGGCTTGCAAGAGGCAGCCTAACCAGAGGTGCAGGAGAGCCCTGAGCCCCCTCCGCAATGGCTATTTATTAAGGTTATGCACAACAGGCGTGGAGAGTTAAAGTAATGCCATACGAGGCTGCATGCATACGGATTGCCACGTGCTCTTTCCTCATGTCTACTTTCCCCACAACCCCCATGAAGGAGCACCAAGCATCCATGTTTAACACCTCCTTACCAACAAGTGACTGATCTTGTCTCCTTTCAGAACACTGAGTTACTTCCGGCTTGTCCCTAGGTCTCAAAACATCTCTAGGCTTCCAGGAAACTGTTCTGTTCTCAGCATTTCCTTTTAATATGATAAGACTCAGTAACTGTCCTTTGCAAGCATGGTGTCCATCCCTCTACAAGGTTGGTTAGACTGGGGGCCGCAGCCTCTTGGCCTCCCAGTTCTCTCCCTAGGAGCCCCAGGAGGCCCTGGTTAGAGGCTTGGTGCCCCCAGTGCTGGGAGGGGCCGGTTCCTCCCCTCCTCCCACCTCTCTGCTTTAGCTTCGGCTTCTGATCTTTGTTTCCAAAGGGTAAACCACAGGTTATGGCAGTTGTGACTTAATCTGTTTGTTGTGCTTGTTCCTTAGGCTATGTGATTATAAGTAAGTCGCTGACTTCTCTGGATTCAGTAGGGGACATGTGGCCTGAGGCTTTGCTACCAGCCCCAGCCTCTCCTATGTCTGTCTTACCCCTGCAGACTCAGAGAGGTTAACCGACTTGCCTGAGGTCACCCAGCAAACCAGTGACACCACAGGCAAGTGGGCTCTCACGTCTCTGAAAATCTGGGGCTCCTCCTGTTCCACCTGTTCACTCTAGAGCTACCAGATCAGGAGGCAAAATGAAAAACGGTCTGAGAAGGGACAGGGCGAATAATGCTTGCTAAGGAATTCATGGCCTGGGAAACATATTCCCACAACGGCTCATTTCAAAAGTTCTGCTATTGAGAGCTCTGTGCCATGCAAACTGTGGGAGAAAACTGAGGTTCAAGGCCATGTCCACGTGTCTCATTTGCTTCTGCATCACACCTGCCAGGCCCCGTCCGTGATGATCTGCCTTCCTGCACCACACTCTCTGCCACCACGCACATGCGTGTGCACACCTGCAGGCACACACACCCCTCAGCCCGGGAAGTCCAGGTCTCAGGAGAAACCCCACTCAGAGTAGCTGAAGCTGGAAGGCGTGGCACCTGAGGGCAAGAATGACTCGCGTATACCTGGGGCCTGGCAAGAAGGGCAGCTGAGCACCTCTACACTGCCCCAGATGACGGCCACTGCACCGGTTGAATTAAAGTTAATATAAATTCAATTTAACCTTATTACAAAGAAGTAAAATTTAATACCTAGTGCCTCAGTTGCACGAGTCCCATTTCCAGCATTCAGTAGCCATATGTTATAAACCAAGACTGAGCCTGAGAGAGCTGCCTGCCTCCCAACAGGCCACCAGGGAGCCAGAGAACACCAGAAGATTCCATTGGATGTCCGTCTCCCAGAGACAAGGGTTTTCCTCTCCCTGGGGCCACCTCACCCTTCTCTCTCAATGGATTCTTCTCTTGGCTTCTCTGGCCCGTGGCCCAGCACGGCCACTGGCTCCAGGGCTGGGCTGCACAGCCTCAGTTCCCCTTAGATCAAAATCTCAAGACAGAAGCCATGATCAGCACAGCGCAGCTGGCAGGGGAGTGCTGCCAGGGTGGCAGGGTACCCTGGGAAGCCAGGGCTGGGGGCATGGGGCTATTCTCAGGAGGGACATAGTGGGAGGAAAGAGCAAAGAGAGAAACAGCATCATGAGTGTAAATGGCACCTAGGACAGTGATGTGCCTCTGCTGAAGGCCCTGCTATCACCGGCAGCTTAGATATAGGCTCTGATCACGTTTCACAGATAAGAACATGCAGCTTGGAGAGGGAGAGTTAAGTAACTCATCTGGGATCTCACAGCCAGTAATCGGCAAACCCTCAAGCTCAAGTTCCCTAAAACAATCGGCCTGAGAGTAAGGCTGCCTCTGTAAGACCAGCTGGCTGGCACCAGTGCGGGCTGCCCAGGGGCTTCCTCCCTGCACTCCGGTTTCCTTACTGCTTTATCCTCCTACAAGGGGAGAAGGGCCCCACCACTCTGGAAAAGTGACCTCACACAAACGGCGATTGAAGGTCGCGGGTCTGAGTGACTACAGTGTGAGCCCTGGCCTGGATTCAAGTCTTCATCCCAGGTACGCGAGGCACAGAGGTGATGGTGGCCTGGCTGCGAGCTTCTGCAACCCAGCCAGAGCTCCTTGGGCTGAGCAGGTTCAGAACACACTGGCTGCCCAGTGGCTCCACAGAGTCAAGGTCCTTCCCTTGCTGTGTCCCCGTCCAGTGTAGCCTAAGGAACCTGTGCTCCACGCAGCCATCCAGGTCCCAGGTCCCTTCCAACTCGTGACTCATCTTAAGTTCCTTGGTGATCTAGTGATTAGAATTTGGTGCTCTCTCCCAGCTCGGGGCTCCTCTATCCCCCAAGGCACGAGTCAGCAAGCTTTATCTGTAAAGGGCCACATAGGAAATGTTTTGGGCTTTGCAGGCTGTGCGGGGGCAACTGCTCAGCTCTATTGTACAAAAGCAGCCTAAGATGACAAGGAAATGAATGGAGTGCCTGTGTTCCACTTAACCTTTATTTACAAACACAGAGGCTGGAATCGGCCTATAGGCCCCCATTTTCTGAACCCTGCCCTGGAGCTTTGGATGATGAGAAGACCAGGAAAGAGACAGCTATGTGGGATCATGCAGGAGGCTGGGGGTCTGGACGTGGCATACATCATTTCCACCCATATTTAATCAGCCAGAACTCTATGACATGACCCTTTCTCACTGCCAGAAAGTATGAGGGATGTAGTTCTCCTGTGTGTCAGAGAAACACAGGCTAGAAGAAGCTTCCAGTGGTCACCTGCTCCTTCCTCCCACCTCTGGTCCATACTGAAATCACTCCCAGGCTGGGTTCAGTGGCTGACACCTTCAATCCTAGCACTCTGGGAGGCCAAGGCAGGTGGATTGCTTGAACTCAGGAGTTCCAGACCAGCCTAAGCAAAAGCGGGACCCTGTCTCAACTAAAAATAGAAAAAGTAACCCAGGTGTTATGGTGGGCACCTGTAGTCCCAGCTACTCAGGAGGCTGAGGCAGGAGGATCACTTCAGCCCAAGAATTTGAGGTTTCTCTGAGCTATGATGATGGCATGGCACTCAACACCTGGGCAACGGAGTGAGACACTGTCTCAAAAACCAAAAATCTAACATCACTCCCAGATAGGTGGCCTCTCTCCTCATTCCTTGGAAGTTTTGGCAGTGACAATGATTTTCCAGCAACCTCCTGGAGCTTTTCCTCTAGTCTGAACATCGAGTCCTGGGAGGCTGAAGATCCCCACAGTGGCCCTGCCCAAGGCCCTTCAGGGACACAGTTAGCCTGCACTGGATAGATAGAGTAATTGCTGGAACCAGCTGCCCTCATCTCTAGAAGAACTCACCTGTGGTCAGCTCATTCATTCAACAGTTATTATGCTAGGAATAGGACCATAAACAAGACCTCCTGGACCTTGTCCCCATTCACCCAAAGACTTCTATTTTTTCAAGTCACTCCCATTGTCAGCCCTTGCTATGAGTTGGGAGCTGGGCTGATGACTTTATGCTGTTCTTTCATCTCCCCAATAATCCTGGGAGAAAAGTCCCATGATAAATTTTTTACATGATAGATGATAAAAATGGAACTAATGCTTCACCCGTCCCTGTCCATGTGAATTCGTACTTCCCTTCCTTTCTGCTCTGAAATCCCCCAAGGGGCTTCCATTGGCCCTGGGATGTTAGGAACTAATGCGAGCAGAGGCTTGCCAATCATTCATGGCACGGGGTTGGCCCTCACTCTTGCATCTCTGTCATCACCATGAGTACATGCACAGACTAGCCTGGTAGAGGATGAGAGATAAATGGAGCAAACCCCAGTCATCCAGTCACTCCAGCCAACAGCTGGCTGACCCCAGACATGCACGCTTCAAAGCTCTAAGACTGTGACCTCTCTCCTGTAGCTGACTCCAGATGCCTGAGAAATAAGTATTTGTTATTACATGCCACTGAGATTTCGGGGGTTGCTTGTTATGCAGCATTAGTGGAGGCAGAGGTAACTGATACACCCTTATTCTCTCCATTTTGAAGATGAAAAACTGAGCTAGGCTATGTTAAGCAATTTGTTCAAGCTCTTACAGCTGGCAAATGGGAGAGCCTGGATTTTCCCCTATGCCTCTCTAACCACAGTACTGTCCACTAAGATCCAGGTCTGTGAGGGCTGCTATGGTTTGAATGTGTCCCCCAAAGTTCATGAGTTGGAAACTTAAACCCTCATGCAACATGGTTGGGAGGGGAGACCTTTAAATGGTGCTTAGGTCATAAGGCCTTCAACATGTTATCTCAGGAGTGGGTTCCTGATAAAAGGATTAGTTCAGGCTGGGCACCCATAGCTCAGCGGTTAGGGTGCTGGCCCCATGCACGGAGGCTGGTGAGTTCGAACCTGGCCCAGGCCCGGTAAACAAACAAACAAAAATAGCCAGGCATTGTGGTGAATGCCAGTTGTGGATGCCAGTCCCACCTACTCGGGAGGCTGAGGCAACAGAATTGCTTGAGCCCAAGAGTTCGAGGTTGCTGTAAGCTATGACACCACCTGTAAGCTATGACACCACAGTACTCTACAGAGAGCAACAAAGCGAGACTCTGTCTCAATTAAAAAATAAAAAGTAAAAGGATTAGTTCAGCCCCTTTTCCTCTCTCTTTGTCATTCCATCGTGGGATGACACAGCAAGAAGGCCCTCACCAGATGCAGCCTCTCAACCTTGAACCTCCCAGCCAAGGTCAAAAAAATAAATCTGTTCTTTATAAATTACCCACTCTCAGGTGTTCTATTATAGTGGCAAAAAAATGGACTAAGAGCCAAAGCTTTTGTCTAAAGATTTGACTCAACTATAACACCACCTGTCATGTCACAGGTGCCAAGATTTGTTGAGTGTGCAAAAGGGATCCCGCTTTTGAGTGGTGGTGACTGAGGGGCCTTCATGCTCTCCGGGAGCATGTGGGGCATCAAGAGAGGTGGAAGCCACGAAACCAGAGATCAAAAGTCTCTCCGGCAACAGGAGCCTGGAATCACAGCCAACACCAGGGACACGTTACCACTCAATCATGCCCTTTATTCTCTAGCAGACCCAGGGGAGACGGGCGCAGAATCAAAGGAAGAGGGAAGAAAGGCTCTTTAAAAACCACTGGGCTTCTTTGACATGATGGGAGCCCCTTTGGGGAAGGGGAAGACATACGGAAGAGGATGCAAGGTGCAGGTCAGCGGTGGGAGTGGAGGTGGAGGCCTCAGATAGCAAGGCTGCTGCCTGTACAGGCCAGGATGAGGCCGGTTAGACAAAGCCACTGCCCAAAGGGACATCTCAAGAGAAAGTGGAGGGAGAGGTCCTTGACCAGGCCCCTCCATAAAGCATCTTTCCTGCCCCTGCTCACCCCAAGCTTGCAATTCCAGGAGCTCCCTAGAAAACCCCAACTCTGCCCAGCATTAACTCCAAGGGCTGATCAGAGAGCAAACATTTTCTCTCCGGCTAGAGGTTTACACACACACACACATCCAGGGGAGATTGATTTTCACTTATCTCATTCCCCCCACGGGTGCGCCCATGCTCTGGTACCTTTTTGATTACATCGTGTTCCTGCTGCTGCTTCTTGTCAGCATTGATGTATTTCTAATTGAGAGTGATGTGGGAGTGTTTGGGCATGCGTGTGCACCCATCACCTTGCAAACACACACGTGCACACATAGAATCCTGTCCTGTGGGCTAGCTTGGTGGCCTGGGTGGCCTGACATCATTTGACAGCCTGACGAAGCTAGGCCACCACCAGGTGAGGGGTGGGTATGACTCACTGCCCCCTGAAAAACTCCAGAGTCCTAGCCCCAAATGTCCCTCTCATCTCTCCAGAGTCTATGCAATTTTCAGAATACAGCAGAGCATCCTGAAAGTGTAGAAGCTGGTGCCACCTATCGGCTAGGCCCCCAGGCTGAGGCTGAACACAGCGTCCCTTCCTAATCCTCTCCGAGAGCTTGTATCATGGGCTGACTGACAGCTCGGTTTGCATCTCTGACCATCTAGGCCAGTATTCATCATGATGCAGGGTACAAGGCACGCAGGGGTGTTCAATAAGCGCTTATAGAAATTCATGAGAATATTCTTAAAGGCGTGGGAGATTGCAGGTCTCCCTTAGCCTGGTTTAAAAAACCTCCACCACTCCCTTTCTCCTAGCAGGGCCCCTTGGGGGCACAGCTTCGCCATAAGTAAACAGCAGAGCTGGGCAGGGTCATTGCTATGCATCAGGTGGACTGTGGTTTGAAGCTGGCCTCTGAGGTCAGGCAGACCTTCTCTTGAATCCTGGTTCTCACGTATGGGTGACTTTGGGCAAGCACTTCATCCCTCAGAGCCTCCTATTACGATGGTGGTAATAATGGGACCTGCTTTCACGGAGCTATTGTGAGTTTTCATGAGACAGGATGAAAGGTACCGGCACCGGGCACGGGGCCAACATTAATGCTCACCGTGGTGCTGACAGTGGTGCTGCTGTGGCTGCCACCATCAGCACCCATCCTCAGTCCAGGCTCGGCTCTGTGGAAGGAGGGAGAGGGAACCAGGTCCCCTGAGAGCTCAGAGCTGAGTGGGGGGAAGGAGAGCATTCCTGGGGATTCCCTCAAACCACTTCACTTGCTAAACTCAGTTGCCAGTTGGGTGAGAGGTCACAGGAGGAAGAAGATAGAGTGGGCTGCAGTGGTCAAAAGAGGCTACGTGGAAGAGGAGGTGATGGGCACAGGCCTTAGAGCAGTGGTTCTCAACCTTCCCAATGCCCTGACCCTTTAACTCAGTTCCTCATGTTGTGGTGACCCCCAACCATAAAATTATTTTGGATGCTAATTCATAACTGTAATTTTGCTACTGTCATGAATCATAATGTAAATGTCTGATATGCAGGATGTATTTTCATTGTTACAAAGGGGTCGACCCACAGATTGGGAACGTCTGCCTTCGAGGGGGGGTTGATAACAAAACGGTGGAGGGCAGGGAGGGGAGGAGGCCGGGGCTGGGAGAAGTAGAGTCCAGTGGCCAGCCAAGACCCTCTGGACAAGAGGAAGGAATGGGAGTCCGGGCATGGGTTTGCATTTGCCCCAGGATGGTGTTGGGGTCACGCTGGGTGGGAAAGGTGACGATGTTTCCCACGGGAGGAAGTTATTGTTTAGTGACTACAATAATGTGGGGGAATACCTTCCCCAGTGTGGTGTTGTTGGGCTGCAGCATTTGTCCCATGGTCACTTCTCACCCCCACTCTCCCCTGCTTCTTTCCCTCCTGGACTCATAATTCTTGGTAGAAGGTAGACAATCTTTCACGGAGCCCAGGGTAGGTGGGACAGCTGGGCCCACAATGGTGCTTCAGTACCATGGACAGCACCTGAGGCCCTCAGCCCTACTTCGTACAACTTTAGGTTCAAAATGCCAGTGACTTTCATGTCCCCAAATAGCAACCCCTAAGCCACCCTCACCACTTCCCCAACTGCCCATCTCCAACTCCCCTGACTTTTTTTTTTTTTTTTTTGAGACAGAGCCTCAAGCTGTCACCCTGGATAGAGTGCTGTGGTATCATAACTCACAGCAACCTCCAACTCCTGGTATCAAGCGATTCTCCTGCCTCAGCCTCCCAAGTAGCTGGGACTACAGGTGCCCATCACAATGCCCGGCAATTTTTTGGTAGCAGCCGTCATTGTTGTTTGGCGGCCCGGGCTGGATTCGAACTCACCAGCTCAGGTGTACGTGGCTGGCGCCTTAACCACTTGAGCCACAGGCACCGAGCCTCCCCTTACATTTTTTAAAACCCATACTTGTCAGAGCCCAATTCTTAGTCTTCCAA
Organism: Arctocebus calabarensis; assembly: GCA_963573935.1. Lineage (NCBI taxonomy): Eukaryota > Metazoa > Chordata > Mammalia > Primates > Lorisidae > Arctocebus > Arctocebus calabarensis. The sequence goes on along the minus strand of CAUYON010195002.1, from coordinate 9,863 downwards.
GAGGTCAGCTGATACACCTGCCTCATTTATCCCACAAATGTGTGTGGAGTGTCCTACTATGCGAGGCACTGTGCTCATCCACTAATCCCAGTGGGCCAGGAGGACCCCTGCTGTCTAGTCAATATGCATTGTCCCTTCGGCCTCTTAGAGCACCCGGGTGCCTACACCAGAGAAAAACTGCAAAGAAGTGAATGTGGGCACCAGGAACGCCGGTCGGTGGGCAGTTGTGCCCCTCCAGTGCTCCCTGAGTTCCTAGTTAGGGTAATAACTACCTAGGATATTATTAGCTGCTAAAGCGGCTTCTGCTAAAATGTGCGTGGATTTGTTACCCTGAGACAGGTGCTTGTTGTACGTAATCACATTGAGACCTCACACCCTCCCTGCTAGGAAGGGCTGTTACTATCTACACTTGATGAGTAGGCCCAGAAAGATGAGGCCACATTCCCCAAGTCATACAGCTCATAAGCAACAGAGTAGGGCTGGAGCAGGCATTTCTGACTGCAGAGCCCTTGCCCCTTCCTACCCTCCCTCTCTACAGGACCAGCCTCAGAGGCTCCTACTAGATAGAATTGCCATTTTCCTGGGTCGACAAATGGCTGACTATCAGAAATGTCATATGTCTCAACCTAATATTTTCTCCTTTGAAAGCTTCCCTTCCCCTGCCACGTATCTGCTTTTCCCACAGCTTCCAGACCAGGACTGGCCAGCCCTGACCTTCTCCACCCTGGGTGAGCTGGGAAGAGCTTCCCCTCCAGAGGAACTGCCTGCTCAGAGGGGCCCCAATGAACGAGGGCAGACTGTGTGACCCTTGCAGTGGCTAATGAACACAGGTCACACAGAGAAAAGCAGCTTTGTGAAATAATTCTTGATCTAGGAGGCTGCCTGGCGTGAGCAGGTAGCTTCATCAGGACATTTATGAAGAGAAATTAATCAGGAAACCCAGTGGAGTCGCCAGTGGTGGGGAGGGGCAAGGAAGGTGGTGGGGCTTTGGGGGGCGCTTCATCTCAGTAATCAATCAATGCTGGAAAGAATTCTGTGAATATCAATGGTCTACACACAGTCTTGAGGCTGGAAGAAAGCATCAGCAAGTGGGAAAGGCCAGACTGAGGGAGAAAGGCAGGCCCACCAGCCTCTGAGAGGTTGCTGGTGTTCATTCAGCCACTTTTGCATCATTCTTCCTCCAGTGTGCTGGGTGCTGGGACCGGTGCAATAGTAACAGGACAGACAAAATGAAAGGATTTAAGGAAAACTGAAGTTCTTTGAAGACACTCAGAGGAACTTCTGATGGCCAAGCATATGGGAGAGCTCCAGCCAATGTGTCCTCGGCTTCCCAGGGCCCCACCTGTACTGTCCCCATCCTGTCCTGAGAGCTTGTCCTGTTTCAGATCCCAGTGCAATGGGACAGGAAGAGTGCCCAGGCTATGATGTGGACAGACCGGGACCTTCAGCGAAGTCCTGGGTCTCTGAGCATTGTTTACCCAACTGTTCATGTGAAGTGGGCAGAAGAAACCCCCCCCCCCCAGGGGAATCTGGGCTTCCTGCTGAGAGAATGAGGTGCTGCTCCCAGCCAGGAACGAGCGATCTCAGCCACGTGGGACCCAAGTCTTTGTGTCTCTGCCCTGTGGGTTTTGTGGGGATTGTTTGGGGAGTGTAGCAGGCCCTATGGCATACTCAGCCCTCTCCATCCCTGTATCCCATCCCGATCCTCTGTCCATGTTAGACAACTCCCTCCAAGTCCCTGCAAACCCATCTCTCTCTCTCTCTCTCTCTCTCTCTCTCTCTCTGTGTCTCCTGAGTTCATTGTGTTAACAGGAGACTTTTTTCCTTTGGTCATCCTCAGACTGAATTAAAGTAGCATTGCCACGGAGCTGTGTCAGATGTGCCCAAGGAATCCCGAGTCTCTGGTGACTTCATTAGCTGCAGTGCCTTGAGTCATTTGGGCCACGGTGCCTCCTGGGCCTGTCCCCCCCGCCCCTGCAGAGGAGTCCTCATTAGCGGGGAAACATGAACCGCTTAGTAGTTCCATTAACTCCTCGCTTCCAACACGTTTCATCTCTGCCTTTCCTTCCACTCTGCCCATCCCCATGTCTCCCCGCTGCTCCGCTCATTAGCCAAAGGTGCCCCGGTCACCAGCCACTCTCTGCCCACTACCTGCCTCTCCCGTCAGCCTCAGCGTCAAGGCACTGGGACACCCTGTGCCAGGACCTTCTCCTTCAGTGAATGTCTGATTCCGCCTGGCCTGAGAGCCTCCCCCAGCCCTGGCCACCGGCCCCTGGTGCCCAGTCATCTCTAAGAGCTCCTGTCGTGGGCACCCACGTGCTTCTGTCCACTCCTGGGCTTCTCGGGCTGCTCCCGCTGGCTGCCCTTAGACACCTCCTTCTCTCCCTCTCCCTGTCCACCTGGGAAGAGCTCCCACCAGAGGCCCTACTGCTGGGGCCTCCAGCCCTTCCTTCCCCTGGGGACCCTCCCATTCCTTGGGGACACGCCCATAGCCTCTGAGGCCACCAGCTGGCCCAGGTGCTCTGCCTCCCCCTCCAGTCACCCCCACTCCCACCTTCACCCTATTGTGGTGTCTTCCACCTCATAAAACTTCCCTTACGGGCAGTGCCTGTGGCTCAGCGAGTAGGGCGCCGGCCCCATTTACCGAAGGTGGTGGGTTCAAACCCAGCCTCTGCCGAACTGCAAAAATAAATAAATAAATAAAAACTTCCCTTTTCTCCCACTCCTAGCTCAAAGGCTATCTGCGGCTGGGACAAAGCAGACCCCGTGGTGTGGGGAAGGGGCTTTTGTCACAGAGAAAGTAACAACCAGAATGTCCTGGAAGGTCGATGTTTGTACAGAGAGATGGAAACAGACCCAGACACGGGCAGAGGCCAGAAGGGCGAGGTGGGTGGCTGCCCACAGTCTCTAGGGAGCCTTTGCTGTCACTCCCCCTCTGGGCTTGTGCCTCCAACGGAACTGAACAGAACCCATATTTATGGGGTGCTCTCCCGTGCCAGAGCCTAGGCCAGGAGCTGGAGACGTCCTGGTGGGGTGAAGGTGGAGAGGCTGCGAGCTAAGAAGCCAGCACAGGGGAGAGGATGGAGCGGGGCCCCAGCTGGAGAAGCTTTGTCTCCAAGCGCTGTGTGAGCCTCTGCACCCCACTCTCCCTTTAGAAACTTGACACTGACACACACAGACACCCCATGCCTGCGACGGGCTAGGCCCCCATCACTGCACCACTTGGCATGATGGGACGCTGGGCCTGGGTGGGAAAGGCCTGTACAAGCTGTGTGAACTCAGAGGCAAATTGATTCACCCCTTGGAGCCTCAGTTTTGTCATCTATGAAATGGGAATAACACCAGCATGTTGTGAGGATGAAGTGAGGGGCGTCATTTGGGATGATGGCTCAGTGCTAGGCAGGGTGAGCATACCACGAGGCTCTCGGTGACAGTCACCATCATGGTGGCACTCAAGGGAAATGGGGGTAGAAGTTTCAGTGGAGACATGAGGAGTAACTGGTTCTGACCAGACCTGGCACTTGGGCTGGACTTTGGAGGATCTGGAAGTTTCCACTAGATGAGAATCATTTGTGTTCCAGGTTCCTGACTGGTCTGGACAGTGTTGTGAGTCTGAGGTGCCAGGGACCAGGGCTGCCAAGGTGCACAAGCTGAGGGGCCCCATTCTCATAGAAGCTGAGGTGAAAGGAGCCATTGGGCTGGCCCAAGACAGCCCTGCCTGGTCTTGGGGACACAGCCCAGTCCCTGCCCTCACAGAGAGCCAGGACTGTGTACAGAAAGCAGCGAGAGGCCCAAGGCCACAGCTCAGAGCTTCCCAGGCCTGCAACCGCTTGCCCCCAGGTGCCCTGTGCCCCCCACCTCCTTACAGCCCCGTTCAATGACCACTCTTCCTACCCTTTGCTTGACAGGGCCCAGTGGGGCAAGGGAGTAAGGAGCAGGCTGGCCCCCCTCGTTGGGACCTGTCAACCAAGAGCAGTTGGCCAACCAGTAAACCAGAGCATGTCAGAAGGTGAGACCTTGGCCAGGGAGAGGAACGGAGCAGACAGTGGGCCAGGTCCAGGCGTCGTGGTGCCGAGGGGGGTGTGGAGGGAAGATCCCTCCCAGGTTCTGCAGTATCTGGAAGGAGCTGATGGAGCCACAGGCCCACCAGGTGGGTGGATCCAGAGGGACTGACTCTCCTAGCCTTGGGCATTCGTGTCCCTGGGCTGCCACACCAGGTCACCACACACTGTCTTAACAGATAGAACGGTGTTCTCCACTCAGGAGGCCAGAAACTGGAGGTGCTGGTCGGGCTGTCTCCCCCTGAAGGTGAGAGGGATCTGCTGTAGCCCCTCTCCTGGCTCTGGAGATTGGCATCGTCCCGTCTGGCCGCCCTCTCCCGGGGGCCTGCTACCCTGTGCACCTGTGTCTGTTTGGTCACCAGTGTGCCGCCCATTGGACTTAGGGTTTTCTAATCCAGTGTCACCTTAATCTAACTGCACTAAAAGACCCTATGTCCAAATAAGGTCATTTCCACAGGGAAATTGAACATCTTTTGGGGGGCCACAGTTCTTCCTGTGGGACTTCGGTTTCCTTGAATGTGGTCTCAGCCCGAGTCTGGCCTTGGACTAGCTGAGCTCTCTGAACCTCCAGCCCCTTTCCTGTTGTGAGGAAATGGTGAGCGTGAGGGTGGTCACAAAGCTGCAGGCAGGGCGCAGGCCTTCCCTTATGGAGCAGCCTCATCCTTGCACCTGCAGGGCCCAGGGAGACCCTGCCTTCCTTCCTCACCAGTCTGGGCCCTGTGCTGCCGCCAGCCAGGCACAGCCTCAGCCCCAGGGCAGCCCCGTGGGCTTCTCTGGCCAGGACAGCCAGACTGCAGTGCCGGAGTTTGGGGGGGGGAGGGCATGGGACCCACGTCCTTGGCCATCTTGTTCTAGCTCCCAGGGCAGGTCTCAGCAAGCTAGGAGGAGACAGCCACTACTGCCCCCTGGGCCTGGTGGCCCCAGGTTGAGCTGTGAGGGAGGAGCACAGGGAGAGCCTGGCCAGCTGGCCACTCTAACCAAGTCTCCCCGTCGCCCACAGCCAAGTGGTGGAGCTGGGATATGAACCCATGTCTGCTTGGATCTAAAGCCCAGGCTCTTCTCCTCTAACCCTGTAAAGCTCACGCCCGCCGGCGGCCTGGGAAGCTTGCCCGCTCCAATGGGGAAAGTGCCCTCCTCTCAAACCGAGATTAAAAAGGACTTGGGTTGGCTTTGGGATAGAAACCAGAAGGCCAAGGGGTACAGTCTGTGTCACCCCAGGTGCAAAATTGACACCAGTGTGAGGGCACACGTGGGAGACAGATTTGTCCTTGACCTTGGGAAGGATTCCCTAACCCTGGGCCACCTGAAATGGAATGTGGCTTCTTGTGACTAGTACGTACCCATCTCCAGGGATATTTCAGAGAAGCTAGAAGTCTGCCTGTCGGGGTCACCTGCTTCCAGTGAAAAGAACACCAATCAATGGCTCCCTACCCCGCCTGGGGAGTGACTGATTCGATTCGAATCCATCCCTGCCACGGATTGCTGCACAGATAGTCGGAACAGTGCGTTCTTATTGACAAAAAGCCCACAAGCATTGCTGTGTGAGCAGGCGGACGATCCTGTTTGTGTAAAACTGTGCCCACAAGGCCACACACGGATGCAGGGAGGCTGTGGGGGACAGTGGGAAGGACAGCCAGCGGGAACCCATGCTCTCCTACCTCACCAGCAGGCGCGCGTTTGGGTGGTTTTTCTTTCTTCTTTGTATTTTTTTTTTTCTTGAGACAAGTCTCACTATGTCACCCTGGGTAGAGTGCAGTGACGTTACTGCTCACAGCAACCTCAAACTCTTGAGCTTAAGCGATTCTCTTGTCTCAGCCTCCCACTAGCTGGGACTGCAGGCACCCGCCACAACACCCAGAATTTTTTTTTTGCAGTTTTTGGCCGGAGCTTTGTTTGAACCTGCCACCTCCAGCATATGGGGCCAGCGCCCTACTCCTTTGAGCCACAGGTACCACCCAAGCCCAGATGTTTTTTGTTCAGTTGTCTTTGTTGTTTAAGTGGCCCAGGCCATGTTCAAACCCGCCAACCTTGGTGCATGTGGCTGGCACTATAACCACTGTACTATGAGTGCCAAGCCTTCTTCTTTGTATTTTTCTAAATTTTCTAATTTCTTCTGAACAATATTTCTTGTGTCATTCTGAGGCAGGGAAACTGATCTGTGTGTACGGAGGGCTTTGGAGAGTTGAAAGGGAGCCGAGACAAGTGTCCCACAGGGATCTTGCCCCAAACATCTGGGGAAAAATCTGGCATTGTGGGGCGGTGCCCGTGGCTCAGTGGGTAGGGCACCAGCCTCATATACCAAGGGTGGTGGGTTCAAACCCAGCCCCAGCCAAACTGCAACAAAATAATAGCCGGGCGTTGAGGCGGGCGCCTGTGGTCCCAGCTACTCGGGAGGCAAGAGAATCGCCTGAGCCCAGGAGTTGGAGGTTGCTGTGAGCTGTAACACCACAGCACTCTACTGAGGGCGCTAAAGTGAGACTCTGTCTCTAAAAAAATAAAATAAAACCTGGCATCGCATCTCTGTGCTTACAGCAGAAGCCAACTCCGCTTGCCGCAGCATCCTCAGTCTCCTGTCAGCGCAGAGCACAGCCTGGCTGGCACCCTGCCGCCTGTGTCAGGCCCCGGGGAGGCACTGGGGTCAGACAGTCCTGGAGACTCAACATTCTGGTTATGTTGGGGAAGGGCAGACCATGGACTTATCCTTTCCCGTGGGTGGGAGAGGAAGCAAACTTCAGAGATGTTTAGTGACTTATTCAAGGTCACACAGCCAGTGAGGGTTAGAGTCCGGGTTGGACTTGGGCTGAGGAAACCACCTTTCTGCGTCGCCCAGGTGTGTCTGGGGCCAGGCCATAGCTGAAGACCCTGGTAAAGTAAAGGCCTTTGGGTTGTCGTCCTCACTGGAAAAGAGAGGTGACTTTCACCGTAATCAGGACATGTTCTCCCTTCTGTCCAGAACCCGCTTTCTGGCTCTGCATTTGGGCTTTGTCTTTGGCAAAGCCCTAATTTCTGCTCCTGCCGTCGGGGGGCTCCCAGGCTCTCTAATCCGCTTTCTGAGGCTAATGTCTGCCCGCCCTGCAACTCCTCCCTGGTATTTGGGATCCCAGCAGGAGGTTCATTTTCAAATTAGCCTCTGGCTGTACGTCCTGCTCTGTGCAACTGGGGAGGACCCTGGAGGCGGCCTGGGTGCAGGGTGCGGGGTGGGATGGACTCACTCACCCTGCAGCCGGGAGGCCCACTGGAGTTGCACACAGTCTGGTGACTGACCAGCCCCCCTAAGCACCAGGCCTGGTGCTTTACACATAAAACCTTCCCTGCCCCCCCCACCAAATCCCAACAAGGGGGGGCCTCATTTCACAGATGAGTCTCAGCAGAGTCAGAAATGGATCCTGGCTCGGTCTCAGTTCCGACCCTGAACTCTGAACCCCTGAGTTCCATGTAACACCCTAGGGGTGGGGGAGACACAGGCTGGGAGGGAAGAGGAAAGGTGAGGGGGAGGGCCGGCCTGGTGGGAGCCCCCCAGAGGCTGCAAACCCGTCTCTCTATGAACTGGTCATTCCACTGGCCCCCGAGGACCTCTGGGCTGACCAGTGCTCATTTTGGGAGTGCAGGACAATTTACGGAGAGAGCTAGTGACATAGACCAGCTAGACACCAAGTTCACGGTCCCTACAGATTTCACGGAGATGGACGTAAACGGGAGAGGGACGTGTTATTTATAGATACAAACAGGTAGCTACAACCGTGCACAGAAAAACAATTGCAGTGGGTTCGGTGGCTCACACCTATAATCCTAGTTCTCTGGGAGGTCAAGGCAGGGATTGAGCACAGGAGTTCAAGACCAACCCGAGCAAAACTCTATTTTTTTTACTAAAAATAGAAAAACTAGCTGGGCTTTCTGGTAGGCACCTGTATTCCCAGCTACCGGGGAGGCTGAGGCAAGAGGATCGCTTGAGCCCAAGAGTTTGAGGTTGCTGTGAGCTGTGATGACACCGTGACACTCTACAAAGGACAAGGAGACTCTGTCTCAAAAAAAAAAAAAGAGAGAGAGACAATTGTTTCCCTATTTGTTCCTTCAAGAAGTGTCTGCTGAACCCCACAAAGGCAGTAGTGAGGCTGCACTCAGGAACACACAGGAAAAAGAGCCTCAGCAGACACCTGTGGCCAGGAGGGGCAGAGTGCCAGGTGGGTGGGTGGACGGGTGGTTATAACCCAGCAGGGGCAGGGAGAGCTCACCCAAGGGAGCATGAAGGAGGAGCCTGACTGGGCTAGGGGGGTGGCAGGTCCCCCAGGAGGGGGAAAGACCCTAGGGGAGTCTGCACACACATGCACAATAAGGGCACAATACCCGGCAGCTCTGTGTGTTCCCCCCTGTAACCACCTCCCAGAACTAAATATTATCGGCCGTTCCCATCACTCTTTCTAGTGGGTCTCCTCCGCTGTTCTGATGTCTGTCACCCTGATCTCTCTGCCTGTCCCAGGACTTCATTCCAGTGGAGCACGCCCCTCCCTGAGAACACGCTTTGCAAGTTGCCCATGCTGAGTGTGAGCGGTTGATTCTTGCGTCCGAGCCGTGCCCTGTGAGAAGGACGCACCATGCTGGCTTCACTCGTCCCCTGTGAGCTCGGCCCTTATAAACAAGGCGGCCGTAAACATTCCTAGCCATCTTTTTTCCAAACATGTGTGTTCATCATGCCTCAGTAAATGCTCAGGAGTGGGGTTACTGGCCACGGGCAGATGGGTGCCCCACTCCCTGAGAAACTGCTGTGGGGTCTCGCTCCCCTCCCCCGCACTCCTGCAGGGAGTGAGCTCCCGCTGACACCTCGGTGGTCAGTGTCTGCACAGTAGCCATGCTGCTAAGTACAGAAGAGGTCACGAAGCGTAGCTTGGCGTTCTCTGGGAAAAAGAGGAGCCAGCGAGAGGGCCCTCCAAGCAGGGAGGTAAGAAACGCTATGGTGGGTGTGGGGTCTGCGGCAGCTTCAGGGATGCCAGGAGTGGGTGGTAGTCAGCAGACGGGGGCAGAGCCCCGAGGGCCTTGTGTGCATCCAAATCATGCCCTCATAGTGCCAAGGAGCTCGACTGACCATAGGGACAGCAAGAATGAGATTTGATCATAGAAATGACCATAGCTCCCGCTGACCCCCGCCTCCTGGGCTAATGTAAAAGAGGGGCTACGACCAGGAGAGGGGAGGGGACAGCTGCTGGCAGGGAATGGACCACCCTGGGTTCCGTCCAACTGTGTGGCCAGGCTGAGGGGTTCTGCCTCTCGGTGCCTCTGTTTCTCCCTCTGTGGAGTGGGGGTAACACTGATTCCTAACGTGGTCCACTGGGGGACTTGGTTACACAGAGTGGCCAGCTGGCCAGCCTCTCCCTGTGCTCCTCCCTCACAGCTCAATCTGGGGCCACCAGGCCCAGGTGGCAGTGGTGGCTGTCTCCTCTCAGCTTGCTGAAACCCGCCCTGGGAGCTAAAACAAGGTGCCCAAGGAGGTGGGTCCCATGCCCTCCCCTCCCGCTGACTCGGGCACTGCGGTCTGGCTGTCCTAGGCAGATGGGGCTGCCCTGGGGCTGAGACTGTGCCTGGCTGGGGAGCACAGGGCCCCTTTTTAATCGCTCTCTCCCTTTTTTGTGTTTTTGTTTTTTTGTAGAGACAGAGTCTCACTTTATGGCCCTCGGTAGAGTGCCGTGGCGTCACACAGCTCACAGCAACCTCCAACTCCTGGGCTTAGGTGATTCTCTTGCCTCAGCCTCCCGAGTAGCTGGGACTACAGGTGCCCGCCACAACACCCACTTATTTTTCTGTTTTACA
>CAUYON010194998.1:0-10894 GCA_963573935.1 Arctocebus calabarensis | reverse complement strand
CTTTATCGCCCTGGATAGAGTGCCATGGCCTCACACTGCTCACAGCAACCTCCAGCTCTTGGGCTTAGGCGATTCTCTTGCCTCAGCCTCCCGAGTAGCTGGGACTACAGGCGCCCGCCACAGCGCCCGGCTATTTTTTTTTGTTTGTTTTGCAGTTCAGCGGAGGCCGGGCTTGAACCCGCCACCTTCGGTATATGGGGCCGGCGCCCTACTCGTTGAGCCACAGGAGCCGCCCGAACACACTATTCTTAATAAAGCATCACAAGAATGGATAAGCATGAATCCTATGTATTCAATTTTGATATGAGGACAATTAATGACCTAGTTCATGGTGGGGGATGGGGAAAGGGGACCGCAGAGAGAGAAGGGGGAGTGGGGAAAAGAGCAGAGAAGAGGGAAGGAGGGAGGTTGGGAGGTGGGGAGTCATGGTGTGTGATACACCTTTTGGGGACAAGGCACAATTATAAGAGGGACTTTTCCTAATGAATGCAATCAGTGTAACCTCTTCTTGTACCCTCAATGAATCTCCAAAAAAAAAAAAAAAAAGAAACAGAATGTATTCCATAAACGTACTTGATAAAGCAATGGCAGAGTGTGGGAGATTGACCCCAATTTTGAAAGAAGTTCTAAAATGCTATTAAGCAGCACTGCATATTATAGTGAAATCTTTTGTGAAAGGAAGAGTCAGTATAAATTTTGTTTGCACTAGGAAACTAAAAAAGTTCGTGTGCCTTTGCTTTATTGTCATATTCACTTTACTGCAGTGGTCTGGAACTGAACTTGCAATATCTCCAATGCCTGCCTATTTGTCTCTTAAGATCTAAACTTTAGCTTAAATTTATGATCAACTGAGTAGATCCCTAGTGAATAAAATGTTTTCTTTTCTTTCTATTTTTTTTTTTTTTTGAGACAGAGCCTCAAGTTGTCACCCTAGATAGAGTGCTGTGGCATCACAGCTCACAGCAACCTCCAATTTCTGGGCTCAAGCGAGTCTCCTGCCTCCGCCTCCCAAGCAGCTGGGACTACAGGCGCCCGCCACAATGTCCAGCCATTTTTTGGTTGCAGCGTCATTGTTGTTTGGCGGGCCTGGGCTGGATTTGAACCCGCCTGTTCAAGTGTACGTGGCTGGCGCCTTTAGCCCGCTGAGCCACAGGTGCCGAGCCCCTAGTGAATAAAATGTTTTATTAATTCATTAATTTCCTTTTGCAATTGTATATTTAGTCTTTCTCAGAAACATCCCTTGCTATTTTGTCCCCTCCTAATAATCTTAATCTGGGAATGTCCAACTTTTATTTTTCTCTGCTGCACGTTGGAAGAAGAAAAGATGTCTTGGGCTATACCTTAAGTACACAAACACTAAGAAAAGGTGATTAACACAAAAAAAGGTCCATTCTTAGTTTTCATAATACCTGATACCACAGATAAGTAAAAGAGTATATTTTATTTTATTTTACTTTTTTGAGACAGACCCTCAAGCTGTCACCCTGGGTAGACTGCTGTGGTATCACAGCTCACAGCAACCTCCAACTCCTGGGCTTAAGCGATACTCTTGCCTTAGCCTCTCAAGTATCTAGGACTACAGGTGCCGTCCAGAACGCCCAGCTATTTTTGGCTGTAGTTGTGATTGTTGTTTGGGAGGCCCAGGCTAGATTCAAACCCGCCAGCTCCAGTGTATGTGGTTGGCGCCTTAGCCACTTGTGCTACAGGCGCTGAGCCAAAGAATATACTTTTTAATTAGCACATAGCCCATAAGCTGCAGTTTGGACATCTCTGTTGTTTTATGGTACTAGTAATCTTTTTTTTATTTTTTTATTTTGAGACAGAGCCTCAAGCCATTGCCCTGGATAGAGTGCTGTGGCATCACAGCTCACAGCAACCTCCAACTCCTGGGCTTAAGAGATTCTCTTGTCTCAGCCTCCCAAGTAGCTGGGACTACAGGTGCCTGCCACAATGCCCAGATATTTTTTGGTTGCAGCCGTCATTGTTTTGGCAGGCCTGGGCTGGATTCCAACCCACCGGCTCAGGTGTATGTGGCTGGTACTTTAGCCGCTTGAGCCACAAGTGCTGAGCTGTAATCTTTTTTTTTTTGAGGCAGAGTCTCATTTTGTCACCCTCAGTAGAGTGCTGTAGCATCATAGCTCACAGCAACCTCAAACTTTGGGGCTCAAGTGATTCTTATGTCAGCCTTCAGAGTAGCTGGGGTTACAGGTGCCCACCACAATGCCTGGCTATTTTTTAGAGATGGAGTCTTGAAATTGCTCAGGCTGGTCTCAAACCTGCTTAGGCCTCCCAGAGTGGTAGGATTATAGGTGTGAGCCATTGTGGCCAGCCCGATACTAATCTATTTGTAAAATTTCATTAATATTTTTTCTTTTATTTTGAGACAGAGCCTCAAACTATTGCCTGGGGTAGAGTGCAGTTGTATCACAGCTCACAGCAACCTACAACTCTAGGGCTTAAGTGATTCTCTTGTCTTATCCTCCCCAGTAGTTGGGACCACAGGCACCTGCCACAATGCCCAGCTATTTTTTTGTTTTTTGGTTGTAGTTGTCATTGTTTGGCAGGCCCAGGGCCAGATTTGAACCCACCAGCTCTGGTGTATGTGGCTGGTGCCTTAGCCGATTGAGCTACAGGCGCTACCATCATTAATAATTTCTTACCATTTTGAGAAATTTCAAGGCTTCAATTGTGTTTGTATATTCCTTTATACTAATGTTGTTTTGATTATGTGCGTATTAGCTGTTATCTGTGCCATGAATTCTATAGTACCCCTGGCAGCTGTGTTTATATTCCCTTTCCTTATATTGCCTCTGCTGATGTGTGGTTCTCCAATGGTTGGAACTAAGCAATAGAGGAATTGTCCTCAGTTGCAAATTATGGTCCCTGCTCATTGGTATTTATGCTTTGTTTTTATTATTAATAGTTTAATGCCATGGAGAATAGTTTTTATATATAACTCTTAAGTACCTTGTATTTATTCATAAAAGTTATGTAGATAAGGAGCAGTAGTGGTCTTCTAAAACAAAGTAGGTTTATTTCACAGTTTTAGAAATTCTTTGGGAAAATTCTAAGCCCTTTCCTGAGATTTAGATAAGTGCCATTCAATTTAGATAAGTGCCATCTTTCCTGAGATTTAGATAAGTGCCATTAATATAGTGTGAGTACTCACTCAAACTTTATACTTACGACAATAACAGAAAGTAAAGAAAAATTAGTGAAATTCATTTTAGTGATAATATATGCTGTATCTAAAGTTCAGCATGTAATCAATATAAAACTTATTAATGGGCTACTTGGCATACTTCTTTACCTTACTAAGTCTATAAAATTCAGAGTATATTGTACACTTTAAAAACAATTTTGTCTACATTTAAAGTGTCACATGTGTATACAGGTGATTGTGTTGTACTTTGGAAAACTAGAGTTTTTTTGTAATGGTAATCTTACGTATTTAAATTGAAAACTGATAAGTTAACGCTGAAATTTTCTTTTTAAAACTACTAGTACAATACTAATTTGTAGAACTTCATGAGTACAATTACTTCAGAGATGACTGCCATTTTATATTTCATTCAAGTCATTTATGTGTTTCAGGTTTCTTTTTTTCCCTATTTTTTCTTGTAACTGAGATCCTTTTGAATAGGTTTCTATTTTAAAGCTTTGTCTTTATAATAAATCATAAATTAGAATGTGGGGAAATATTCTTACTGAAGGGCAAATAAATATTAAGAATACATATAAAAAAATAAAAGAAAACATGTGGATCTTTTATGTTACTATTTTACAGGTGTTGAAGAAGAAGAAAAGGCTGCAGAGATGCACAAAATGAAATCTACAACCCAGGCGAATCGGATGAGTGTAGATGCTGTAGAAATTGAAACACTCAGAAAAACAGTTGAGGACTACTTCTGCTTTTGCTATGGTAAAGGAAATACTTCTTAATTTTCTAAAAGACATATTGTATAATTGAATTTTCTAAATGGTAGCTTACATAATTGACTTAATAATTATGTAACACATATGTAACAAATTGAATGGATTAATTCCCAAATAATGGGTTAATATTAGGAACAACCTTATTTTTCACTTCCTTTTTGGAGGAACCTAGAAAAATGTAGTTATTTGAGATGTTGCTTACTTTTAAATTTCAAATTAATATGAGGGCACAAATTTTTAGGTTACATAATTTTTACTTCTTAACGTTCAGGTTGTGGTTGGGTCCTTCACCCAGGGGGCATGCTAAACTCCCTTACATAATGTACATCAGGTGAGATCCTGCCATTTGCCCTCCCTCCTCCCCCCTCTCCATGAGCTATTGCTTTTTGACATGTATACTGACCTCTCCAGTTCCCTGCAAGGCACTTTTGTTAGATCAGTCACGTTGTAAAACAAAGCTCTTACAAGAAAACTCAAAGGAGGGGGTTTTATGGTGGGTCTGCTCCTGTGAACTATGAAGGAGCTGTCTAGCATCTATTAGGCTTGCTGCCTGATACATAGCAATGGGCTAACAAAGTACACCATTTTTAGATATTGAAGTTTATATTTATCTGGTAAGTTTTCTTTCTTTCTTTTTTTTTTTTTTTTTTTTTGTTGAGACAGAGTCTCAACTTTGTTGCTTTCAATATAGTGTAGTGGCGTCATAGCTCACAGAAACCTCAAACTCTTGGGCAGAAGTGATTCTCTTGCCTCAGCCTCCCTAGTAGCTGGGACTACAGGTGCCCGCCACAATGCCCGGCTATTTTTTTCTTTTTAAGCAGTCCCAGGTCGGGTTCAAACCCTCCAGTGCGTGTGGCCAGCACTCTAAACCATTGAGCTACGAGCACCCAGCCTACCTTATAAGTTTTCAATAAGAATATTGGCAGAAAATTTCCTGTTTTTTTTTTTTTTTTTTATAATTTGCATTTGTCAGGCTTCTGAGGCTGAATTATGTATAGTGTGTAGTGAATAGTATACGAAGAATAGTGTAAGAAGTCAGCCATTATTCACCTCTTTTGTGTAGGTTTTAAAGTAAAATATTTTATATTTTTTTTCATTTTGGTCCTTTGGACCTATTTCAGATTTAGAACTTCCTACAGGGATTAGGACCCTGTAGTATTTTGAAGTAGTTTTGAAATCAGATATTACAAAAAAGCATGAATGCAGTTTGGTAAGCACTGATAAACCAGTGATGATTTAGTTCTGTAATCTTTTTTTTCTTTTTTAATTTTAAATAATATGCCTTTATTCCCAACTTTACATTAATTGACTCATTTTAGTACCTTAATCAGTGGAGTTCCTGTGTGGAAAATATGGAAACTACAATTATATAGAGTTTTTAGGATAAAAAACTTTCTGGATATAAAAATGCTTTCCATGTTTTAAAATAATACTTACAGATTTTCCTTATAATTTTCCGTTTGGTAACAAAACCATTAAGTACCCAAGGTTTTTTAAAAATAACAAAAGATATAATAACATGGCTTTAAATACAGAGTTATATAGGAACCACTCATTCGTGGATCATCCCCATGGAAAGTTCAGTTTGTCTAATTCTGTAATCTCACCATTTAATGGTGTTTACCCTCATGCTGTTTATCCTAGGGAAAGCTTTAGGCAAATCCACAGTGGTACCTGTTCCATATGAGAAGATGCTGAGAGACCAATCAGCTGTGGTAGTGCAGGGTCTTCCGGAAGGAGTTACCTTTAAACACCCTGAAAATTATGATCTTGCAACCCTGAAATGGATTTTGGAGAACAAAGCAGGGATATCATTTATCATTAAGAGGTAAAGCGCTTTCATGTGCATCAACAGTTTATTCATAAAAATTTAACATTTAGCTTTTTAATATATTTAAAAATACTTGTTATTTAAATTTATGTTTTATAATAATTTTGCATGTTCATATATAGTTTTTATTGTTTTGTTTTAATGCAGACCTTTCCTAGAGCCAAAGAAGCATCTGGGTAAGTGATTGCTTTCCTTATATGATGGCCGGCTGGGTTCCTAAACCCATTTTGCCAGATTTTAATAAATTCTAATTGTCACTCTTTTATTTTCATTGAAAATATAATGTAAGACATTTTATTACAATGTGTTTATAATCTAAGAAAGGTTCATTGAGCTGAAAAGGTGGAGACTTGTTTGTCCTTGCTTTGTAAATAAGATCATATACTATCTTAGACAAAGTGTTATAAAAAAACATATCCAGAAGGCTATGTTAAATAGTTCAATGAAAATATTTCAGATTGTATATAAAGTCAGCACATTGTGCCCCATGATTGCACCAATGTACACAATTATGATTTAATAAAAATTAAAAAAAATCATATCCAGGATTTGTCCTCATTTCCCAGAATGATGAGTAGGATTTAAAACCCTTTCCGATCCTATGTCGGACCTTGTCTGACATCATGATTTTTGTTTTTTTTTTAATAAACAAAAACACTTCATTTTATGTAACCTAAAATAGATAATATCTGGTGAGTTCACATTATGTTTTTCTCTTTTGAAACTGTAAGATAATAAGAAGTATCCACCAACATCTTTCCCACCCAGAATAAATGAGAGCTGGGGAGTATGTGTGGATGGCAAAAAGATTGGATTGGAAATGTTTTTATATCTGCTGTCATTGAACAAACAAGGCATTGTTGGGCATAGATTGGTTGGGGAAGGGATAACACAACTATGGCAAGTGTTACAGCTGGTTGTCTATTGCAAGAGATAAACATCCCTAAAGTGACTATGGGAAGAGCATAACATCCATAGTGTAATAAACTGTTCAGAGAACGTGCTATGGAAGTGAATCCATATGGCTGGATTCATTTGTAGAGTAGGAAGGAGGTCATGAGTAAGAGGGCATTTGGATAGGCCCTTGAAGAATGAGGAGGATATCAACAGGACGCCCTTTAGGGACATTTAATCTTTTCATTTGAAGAGATATGATAAAAGAGTAGCTATGAGGCTCGGCACCTGTGGCTCAACGGGCTAAGGCGTCAGCCACGTACACCTGAGCTGGCAGGTTCTAATCCAGCCCGGGCCCGCCAAAAACAACAATGATGGCTGCAACCAAAAAATGGCCGGGTGTTGTGATGGGCGCCTGGAGTCCCAGCTACTTGGGAGGCAGAGGCAGGAGACTCGCTTGAGCCGAGGAATTGGAGGTTGCTGTGAGCTGTGATGCCACGGGACTCTATCCAGGATGACAGCTTGAGGCTCTGTCTTGAGGAAAAAAAAAAGAGTAGCTATGTTTGAGACTTTTAAAAATATACAATAGTATCATTGGAAACCTTTTAATCACGTAAAGATGAAAGGAAAAAACAACGTATGTACACACACACATTTTGTTTTCTGTTAACCTTTGTTTAATTCTCACTTTGGTGAAAAGATTTTTTAGTGCTTTATTGTGGTATAAGTGACATACCATAAATTATTTACAACTTGGAATTTTTTTTTTTTTTTGTAGAGACAGAGTCTCACTTCATCATCCTTGGTAGAGTGCCGTGGTGTCACACAGCTCACAGCAACCTCTAGCTGTTGGGCTTAGGTGATTCTCTCGCCTCAGCCTCCCGAGTAGCTGGGACTACAGGTGCCCGCCACAGCGCCTGGCTATTTTTTTGTTGCAGTTTGGCCGGGCCTGGGTTTGAACATACCACGCTCCATGTATGAGGCTGGTGCCTACTCAGTGAGCCACAGGCACCCCCCAACAACTTGGAAATTTTTTTAAAGTTTAGAACCATTTTCACACTCTTATTTTAGAATGCTTTCATTATCCCCATATCTGCTATTTCATAAATATTACAGAAATATGTGACATGTATCTTTTTTTTTTGAGACATAGTCTGGTATGCTGGGGTTGGTGCTGTGGTGGCATCATAGCTCACAGCAATCTCACACTCTTGGGTTCAGGCAATTCTTTTGCCTCAGCCTCACGAGTTGAGAAGTATCCTATTGAAGTTGGCTTTTTTTTTGAGACAGAGCCTCAAGCTGTCACCCTGGGTAGAGAGCTGTGGCATCACAACTCACAGCAACCTCCAATTCCTGGGCTCAAGCGAGTCTCCTGCCTCTGCCTCCCAAGTAGCTGGGACTACTGGTGCCTGCCACAATGCCTGGCTATTTTTTGGTTGCAGCCGTCATTGTTGTTTGGTGGGCCTGGGCTGGATTCGAACCCACCAGATCAGGTGTATGTGGCTGGCTCCTTAGCTACTTGAGCCATAGGCGCTGAGCCGAAATTAGCTTTTTTTTAAAAGAGCATAATTCACCTGAAGTTTATCAAAGTTGTTGGGTCTAGCAATAGTTTGTTCAGGGGCCGGGCATGGTGGCTCACACCTATAATCCTAGCACTCTGGGAAGCTGAGGCAGGTGGATGAGTGAGCACTGAAGTTCGAGATCAGCTTGAGCAAGAGCGAGACCTTGTTTCCAAAAAAGAGCCAGGTGTTGTGGTGAGCGCCTGTAGTCCCAGCTGCTCGAGAGGCTGAGGCAAGAGAATCGCTTGAGCCTAAGAGTTTGAGGTTGCTGTGAGCATGATGTTACGGTACTCTACAGAGTGTGACAAAGTGAGACTCTTGTCTCAAAAAAATAATAATAATATTTGTTCATTTTTATTGCTGAACATTAAGCACTATATTGTATGAATTCATTACCTATTTATCTATTCACCATTTCATAGATACTTTGAGTTTTGTTACTTTTGGCCATTATGAATAATGCTACTATGAACATGTTTGAACAAAAATCTGCTTGGACATATACTTTAATGTACATAGTGGAATTGCTGGATTGTAGGGCAAATTTATATTTAGCTTTTTTTTTTTGGACACAGAGTCTCAAGCCGTCACCCTAGATAGAGTGCTATGTCATCACAGCTCACAGCAATCTCTAATTCCTGGGCTCAAGCGAGTCTCCTGCCTTTGCCTCCCAAGTAGCTGGGACCACAGGCGCCCACCACAACACCCGGCCATTTTTTGGTTGCAGCTGTCATTGTTGTTTGGCGGGCCCAGGCTGGATTCCAACCCGCCAGCTAAGGTGTACGTGGCTGGTGCCTTAGCCTGTTGAGCCACAGGTGCCGAGCCTTTTTTTTTTTAATGGAGATAAAGTGTCACTGTGTTGCCCTGGGTAGAATGCAATGGTGTCACAGCTCACAGCAACTTCAAACTCTAGGGCTTAAGCGATTCTCTTGCCTTAGCCTCCCCAGTAGGTAGGACTATAGGCACCTGCCACAATGCCTGGCTATTTTTTGGTTGTAGTTGTCGTTGTTTGGCAGGCTTGGGCTGGATTCGAACCTGCCAACTCTGGTTTATATGGCTGGCGTCCTAACCACTGAGCTACAGGCACCAGGCCTATACTTAACTTTTTTTTTTTTTAGAGAGACAGAGTCTCACTTTATTGCCATCAGTAGCATGCTGTGGAATCACTCATCTCACAGCAACTTCCAACTCCTGGCTTAGGCGATTTTCTTGCCTCAGCCTCCCGAGTAGCTGTGACTACAGGTCTGCCCGCCATAATGCCAGGCTATTTTTTTTGGCAGTTTGGCCAGGGTCGAGTTTGAACCCGTCACTCTCGCTATATGGGGCCAGCGCCCTACCCACTGAGTCACAGGTACCGCGGCCTATACTTAACTTTTAAGACACTGCCAAATTGTTTTCCCAAGTTGCTGCACAAATTTTTATTTCTCACAGCAGTGTATGAGGGTTTTAGTTATTAGGTCTGAAGTAATATCTCATTTTAGTTAGTTTCTCCAGTGACTATTGATGTTGAGTATTTTTTCATGTGCCTATTGGACATGCATTTTTTTTTTTTTTGGAAAGTCTATTTAGAGCCTTTTCCCATTTTTAAGTTGGGTTTGTCTTTATTATTAAGTAGTAAGACTTTTTTTATAGTCTTGATACAAGCCCTTAATTGATGGATGATTTGTACATATCAGTAGTGTCCTTTGAGTCACAAAATTTTTTGTTGGTGAAGTTCAGTTTATTCTTTTACCACACATGCTTTTAATTGCATATCTAAGAAACCCTTGCCTAACCTAAGAGCATGAAGATTTGCCTTGCTTATTATGTTTGCTTCTAAAAGTTTTATAGCTTTTGCCCTTTTGAGTTAACTTTTGTATAGTGTTCAAGGTCAGGGTGTAAATTCATCCTTTTGTTTGTGGATATCTAATTGTCCCAGCATAGTTTGCTGAAGACTTCCTTTTCTCCCTGGATTGCCTTGTTACCATTGTCAAAAGTCAGTTTACCCTAACTGTTTATTTCTGGGCTATCTACGTAGCAGATCATGTTGTATGAGAATAAAGACAGTTTGCTTTTTCTTTGCAATCTGAATACTTTTTGTTTCTTGTTGCTCTGACTGGAATATTAATATTGAATAGTATTGATGATCCAGATATTTACCTTATGATATTTGGAGGAAAGTCTTTTCCCAGTAAGTATGATGTTAGCGGTAGGATTTTTGTATATGTCCTTTATAAGATTAACAAAAGTGATTTGTAATTTTTATATTAAAATTCAGACTTTTAATGTTTTGAGAAATATATTTTTTAAAGTTTTTTAAATTGTATAATCATTTTATATATCATGGCATGGCGAAATTAAGCTAAATTAACATATCTATTATCTGACATACTTATTTTTGTGATTTTTTTTTTTCTTGGAAGTGCTTCACATTGGTCTTGTCTGCTAGTTATATTTTATGAAGTCTTTTTTTTCTCTAGAAACTTGTTTTAAAGACTTTGGAACCTGGTCAGTAACTAAAGAATAGTTTTTAGGATGTTTTCTTTTTTTTTTTTTTTGAGACAGAGCCTCAAGCTGTCACCCTGGATAGAGTGCTGTGATATCACAGCTCACAGCAACCTCCAATTCCTGGGCTCAAGTGAGTCTCTTGCCTCCGCCTCCCAAGTAGCTGGGACCACAGGCGCCCACCACAACG
>CAUYON010194997.1:0-10332 GCA_963573935.1 Arctocebus calabarensis | reverse complement strand
CCCCACCCCTCCCTTGCTCCTTTCCCCATTTCTTGTGCTATTACTGGGTTTTAGCCTTCATATGAAACTATAGATTAGCTTTATAGTAGGGCTGAGTACACTGGATACTTTTTCTTCCATTCTTGAGATACTTTGCTAAGATACTTTCACTTTGGTTCTCTAAATACAGTTCTTCTATTATTTGTTCTTCATGACTCCTCCTTCTTATAAGGAAGTTATTTTTCTCTCATTTTTTTTTTCTGCCAACTTCAATCATCTTATCAGGAAATAGGACCATCTTGGGAACTGAGAAGTTTCTTCAGCTGACTTCTTACCCTTAGATGGTTGGGTAATTTTATGTCTCAAATATTCATAGTCTCTTCAATCTGTGGTTAGTTTGAAATGTAATTCTCACAAAAAAAGGTAGTCAGATTCTTCTCAATTTTATTAACACCAGCTCCATGTGCTAGGAAGAGTTCTATTTATAGGCCCTTTATAGAAAAAATTCTCAAATTGTTATTTTTTATTGCAACCATTCCCTCCTCTCAATTTAAATATAGCTACTTTATGCATAAAAGGTTTCATTAAAGAGCTGTGTCATTTTATAATTTCTCTAAGCAAAATGCATAGCCTCTGTAAGTTGACCACTTTAGGGACTATATTAAACTGGCGACCTATGGAGGTGGTCAACATAAGGAACTAGGCCCATTGAACTGATATGTACATGTGACTCATGTCTGGTCTATGAAAATTAGGTCCACATAAGGAGCTGGTCAGCTTTGGAGGTTCTACTGTATTTTAAAATTAAAAGATTTACTTGTTGCTACATATGTAACAGAGTGTTTAATCCGTTTACTGTTGGTGCAGTGTCAGACTCCCTGGTAAATAGGCTTTTAGGCTTTGATATTTGTATGCAGAATTTTGAGGAATACTCTGTGAAATAATATGATTAAGGAAGGTTGTAAAATCAGGTTAGTAGTCCCCTAATCATGCTCTTAAACACTCATGCCACTTCTAAAACTTCATTCATCATGACTAAATGTGTTCTCTGATATGGGTCCTGATATCAACTCCTCTTCCTAATTTCTGTGGTCTGTTATTATCCTGCTTTGAATCAAATACTTTTACAATTGGTCCAAAGTCGTACAGGCCATCTCACACTTGCGTCAGTGTGTTGATGCAAATACGATGTGGTTTACTCATCCAGAACTTTTGGCCTCTAGATTGAATTGTCCATGCCACCCCATCCATCAGCTCCCCTAGTCAACAAATAAGAGGAACTTTCTACTCTGAACAAATTCTCCATATTGTCTATATAGAAGAGGAAATAAAAGTGTTCACACAGGGAATTCTACTGCTTTCTACCACCAGCCAATGATGTCCCCGTCATATGTGCCTAGTCCATCCTTCCTCCCTTCTGTCTGCTGCTCCCCTAAGACAAATACGTTTGCTTACCTTCTTGGTTCTGTAATCAAATTTGAATGCACACACACCTTTTCGATTCTTTGGCCAATAACCCTAATATCACTAAAGAAAATATATATTTACTATTCTAAAACATACTATAAATCAAAATTGCATTTAAAATGGTCCACTGTTTTTTGCTTCCATAATTTCTCCTTAGAGACAATGTCAAATATGCTATAACTTCACCATTTACCAGTATTAAATTGCTATTTTTGTTCTGTCTAGTCTAGACTTGGCCTCTGAATTTCAGTTGCATAAATCTAACTGCCTTCATCATAGCTCTATTAGTATATTTCACAGTCTGTTCATCATTTTATCTTAATCAAATATTGGTTCTTTTCCAAAATTCTCTGTATTAATGACTTGTTATGTATGCACCACAATCAGCCACATACTTAGAATCATTTTTATACCTGTGTTATCAATTTAAATTTTGATTTTTTTGCCTTCCTTTCCCCAACCTGCTATTTAATCTGTCTACTTTTCAAAGAGCAAAGTAATCCTGGCCAAGACATAGTACCTATGTCCTTTCCAAACACTGTTTTCCCTAAAATACTAAAATCCATCTTTCTCTCCAACTCCCATCATGGCCACCTAAAGCATGTTTAGTAATTCAGTGCCATTCATTATTCCCAAGAATTTTCATCTGACCCTGTTAAAATTTTCTTAATTATTCCCTTCTAAATCAGCCTGTATACTTGTGATAAATATAAAATTGTATGTTAATAATTTATTTAAATTTCTAAACCATAGCATGGGCATTAAAATTCATTCACTAAAATTTACGGAAAACTCCATAATTAGATTTTACATACTTGGAGCATACTTTATGCGGTAGTGCAGCATTATAAAAACAACTCTGAAAGTTGAAACTAGGTGAGGCAACTTGATAATGAACAGGAAAAAGTATGATGGTCCCATGATCATTAAAATTTTTGTCACATATGAAAAAAGCCTTACTATCAGTTGAAAATCTACAAGGAAATGAAAGAATAGCAAAATCAATATTTATATAGTCCTTTATAATTCACATAATGAATATTCAGAATTAAATGCATTATTTCCTTGTGAAAACTTATTACAAGTAGTTTGGGCAGTTCTTGCTTTATTCTTGCTCTATACAATACCAAGCAAACCATGTTTCTATTTCTTGGAGAATATTCATATTCCTTTCTAAATTTGGAACAGCTTTTGAAATTGTATACTTTGAGCATTCAGTGTCTTGAAATAGCTCTGAAAGTCTCTTAGTGCAATCTTCCGTATAGGCATTGCTTCTTCTGGAACAACTTTATTCCTTTCATCACAGCTACTTTTCTCATTTCTGTCTTTAAGTTGACCTTACTAAGATCCTCTGTATATTTAGAGTCTTGATGGTGTCAATGTCAACACTTTCATTGTCAACAGCTATTCTATAACATCTTTGACGTGGGACTTAAATTTTACTTCAAATGTTATCATTTTAAAAAAATTCTTTGAACCTTCAGTGTTATTGATCAATTCTCTCTTTTGATTATCTAGTTTTGTAAATGTTATGAAGACTTACCAAGAAAGCAACACAAATATATTCCCAACAGTTGTATGAGATATTTATTAACTGACTATCTTCTCAAGTCACTTTATTATTTTTTGTTTGTTTGTTTCAGTTTTTGGCTAGGGCTGGGTTTGAACCTGCCACCTCCAGCATATAGGCCAGCGCCCTACTCCTTTGAGCCCCAGGTGCTGCCTCAGGTCACTTTAATTTTCAAAGCAGCACATGTATGGCAGATTTTCTTATACCAAAAGATCTACTATTCTTAAAACCAAATTGATACACAACGTATAAACTACAGGAGACTCTAAATATATATCATATTCATTTCTACAACATGCCACACGAGAGAATTTTGTCATCAGCCTGATTTTTATTTGTTTGTTTTAGCAAACTTGTATTTATAAATTTCCTGGCCTGGGTTGTTGAGAACTTGTTACCTGTTAAAAAGTTCACAAACTTTTACTAGCACCTTGGGTGCTTTAACTTTCCTTCAAACTAGTTATTCATTTGAATCCATGTCAATCTGTATTTATTTATCTCAGAGAACATAGCTCTTTACATCTAAGAATAATTGTCTTACATTTTCTGTGCATCTTCAGTGAAGATTATGTATCTACATCTTAGCTCTTCTCTCTTTATCTTCCTAATCTTTCACTATCTAATCCATACACAGATTGTGAATCTCTTATCTAAAACGGTTAGGACCAAACATGTTTCAGATTTCAGATTTTTTCAGATTTGGGAATATAAGCATAGACATAATTAGGTATCTTGGGATAGGACATAAGTCTAAGCCCAAAATTCATCTCTTCATTTCTACCTTATATACATGGTCTGAAAGTAATTATATGCAATATATTTGATAATTTTGTGCATAAAAGAAAGTTTTTTTCATTTCAAATTAAAATGAGGGAAGAGATGATCAGGTTTCTTTGTTTGCATCTGTTAAGTAAAGTCCAAGTGTAGTTGAGCGCTTCACCCAGGAGAGTGCCATTACCTTTACATTGTGCCCATTAGGTAAGAGCTTGCCACTACCCCTTCCCATCTCCCTTCCCTTCTCCCCTACATTTGAATTCAACTCTTTTTTTTTTTTCTCGTGTGGTCATGCAGTTATGAACAAAAGTTATGACTGCGTCCTGGAATGTTCCACTTGCTGTGTCACCCAGAAGATTTCATGTTTTGGAGTATTTTTGGATTAGGGCTATATTCCAGTTTGCATATTACTTTGTTATTTGTTTTGCTTTTTGGGGGGGGTAGAATCTATTAAGTTCACCTTCTGCATTTCTGGCTCAAATAATTACCTGTGATCATGGTTCTACCCTACATGAAACCAATTTTAATTCTTCAATTAAGTGCTTACTTTAATTCCTTTCTGCTTATTTTCCTGTTTCCTTTCACATCTATTCAAACTTTGTTTTCCTTGTCTAAATACATAGACATGAAAATTTCTGAATGTTTTATCTGCATTTCATTCCTCATTGTCAAAAATAGTCAAAAGTTGTGTGCTTATCTTCCAAATGTCTCTAATAGAATTACTCCTCACTTATTCTGTGGTATTTTTTGTGCTCCTAAGCTATATAGATATATATTTGCGGAATGAGCTTGAGGCCCTAAGCCCAACTTTCAGTCCAAATGTGGTGACTTGAAGTCCTTTTCAGATCTGTACCCAGATTTTAATTTCAAACGTAGCCCTTCCTTTGAAGGCATAGCTACCTTTTGACCAGACTGGCTGGCTCCATTGCTAAGAATATGCTCACTGATAATTATTCCTAGAACTGAAGGTACTTGGTGTATTCAGTTTGGTACTTAAACCTAAAATGACTCATAGATGGGCAACTATACTCATAACAGAACTATCACTTTTCATTATTTTATTTATTTTGCAGTTTTTGGCCTGGGGCTGGGTTTGAACCCACCACCTCTGGCATATGGGTCCGGCGCCCCACTCACTGAGCCACAGGCGCTGCCCTAGAACTATCACTTTTTAAAAGCTTAATTTCTTTTTTCTTTTAATTTTTATTAAATCATAATTGTGTGCATGTATACCATGGAATACAATGCAGCCTTAAAGAAAGATTGAGACTTTACCTCTTTCACGTTTACATGGATGGAGCTGGAACATAGTCTTCTTAGCAAAGTATCTCAAGAATGGAAGAAAAAGTATCCAATGTACTCAGCCCTACTATGAAGCTAATTTATAGGCTTAATTTCTCAATATTAGAGTTTACCCACTGATATGTAAGGGAAGTCGCAGCAACACTATTTTCCTTCCTGGCAACATGAAGTTTTGTGTTCTAAAAACATGATTTTGGCAAAATATGTTTTTGAAGCTTGAGGATTCGATTCAATTATAAATTTCTTGAGTGTAGGTACAATGAAGTGATAGCCTGTATTTCCTATTATCATTACAGACACTAGTAGATGATACAGCATAATGGTTAATGAGCCTTTGGAGATAAATGAACTTATTTAAACCCTTAGCACTGAGGCTGGGGGTAATGGCTCATGCCTGTAATCCTAGCACTCTGGGAAGCTGAGGTGGGTGGATCATCTGAGCTCACAGGTTCAAGACCAACCTGAGCCAGCGTGAGACCTTGTCTCTAAAAACAGCCAGACGTTGGGCACCTGTAGTCCCAGCTACTTGGACTTGGGAGGCTGAGGCAACAGAACTGCTTGAACCCAAGAGTTTGAGGTTGCTGTGAGCTGTGACATCCCGGCATTCTACCAAAGGTGGCAAAGTGAGACTGTCTCAAATACGAAACAAAACAAAAACAAACAAAAAGAAAACCTTAGCACTACTGCTAAAGATATGATGGTAGGCACACCTGTTTGGATGCTGTGACAGAGATAAATCTAATACTCTCTAGTATGATAGCTTTACCAGTTTGCTTTTAGAATAGGCAACCAAAGTCTATGGTACAAGAAAGGTGACAGGAACTCCCTTATTAATTAAAAATGAGCAATAACCTCCTAAAATAAAAAGTGCCTTAATTTGAAAATAGTAAAAAAATAGTCTAGAGATCATAAACGAGATAAAATATGAGATATAGTAACCAGAACCACTATGGTTCTCTCTTGTTATAGGATTACACAATTACACATTTTTATTGTACACGTTATTTAAATGAACTGATCAAGGACTGTGCACTAAAATCTTTGTATGTGAAGATTTTGCTCCACTAATGAAGCTAGAGGATGGTTGCAGAATAGATCCTTGTGATGTAACAGCAAATTCTTTGAAACATTAATTTATCCACAATATTTGTATTTCATCCCAAATAATAGCATGTCGTGGAGAAAAATCTGCACAAAAGAGCAGTCACATTCTATGGCATAACTAATTTATTTTGTGTTTACTTAAAGCCATCTGACATATTATTATAGACATTGCTTTATCTGAGGATATACTTTAAGTTGAAAATTCAACTAATGTTGGTATATTATTTATATGAAACTAGAAAATATTTTAAATAATTAAGATATGATGAGAGCACACATAATACAGACTTATTATATAAATAGAAAAAATCCCTCTCTCAAACGTTTGAATAGAATTTAATAGTAAGTGAGAAAAATCAGTGTAAAAAGTTTCATCTAGCCTTCCAATACACAGCTAGCATGACTGTATGTGCCAAAGATATTTTATCACCAGAATTCTGAAGTAACAGCAGAATAGTCAGCAAGAGATACTTGATTCTTTTTGAAGTAGTTTTATTAATAAATCAGTTTTATAGAGAAAACTATTTTTAGTCATTTTGCTGACTTGAAAGGATTTCCTCTAATGGTTTGCTCTTGATTTTTCCTCCCTATTTAGTGAAGAATGATTTACCATGAGGGGTGAGAAAGAAAAATGTTGGAAGTCCACGACACTGATCTTTTGCCACTTTCTTTGAAATGTCTTCCCTTGGAGGATGGTTGAATGCCATACTCAGAAAAAGGGTCAAAGTCAGCTTCCCAGGCAGATGTGGAAGCCCAGTCTTCTTGTACTTAAGGGCAGCATTCAGCTGATTACAGGAAGTGAAAGTAGGTGACTCTAACTGCTTCATGGTCTGAAATTCCTCCTCAAGCGGTCTTTCCAAGATGAGAAATGGGTAGAAGTGACAGTTATGGTCTCACATTTATGTTAGAGCATCTAATTTGACTGAATTAAAAATAACACAGGTGTTTTAGTCACAATCTGCCTGAAAATTTTGCCAACTCCTTATGTGTTTCAGGTATTAAAGGTGAATTAAGGGATGGTAAAATAAGAAACCTGTATGTCACCATTATTGTTTCAGTGTACTACATTTTGCCATAGTTGGATTATCTTCACACTGGAGGCCTGGGCTTGTTCTCACTTCTGGACATGTCTGGTAGTCTAAAATTCACCTTGTTGAATTTAAGGATGCGGTGTCCTAGCCAGAGACTTTTAATATGATGTTAAATGTTCCAGATTTCCCTGAAGTCACTCCATCCTACCTAGTCTGCATTGCTTACAGAGGTATAGCTCGATGACTTGAACTGAGCAACATGACCAGTGAGTTGTTACACACTTCTCAGTAAACTCATGCCCACACTCTCCTGAAACTAAGACATGTGGCACAGATTCCAGAAGTTAATTTTCAGTTGGCAAAGAGAGTCTTTTTACCACTGAAAAAGAACCCTATGGGTGTGCATGAGATTTTCTTTTTTTTTGCAGTTTTTTGGCCAGGGCTGGGTTTGAACTCACCACCTCCTGTGTATGGGGGCAGTGCCCTACTGCTTTGAGCCACAGGCACCGCCCTGTGCCTGATATTTTTAGAGCTCTCCCAAGGTTTGTGCTCTTTCTTGGTGACTGCACCCATTACATTTACTAAACCTATTCTTCAGCACAAACTGTGGAGCCTCAAGGATATTTATTCGACTTATCAATTCAAAATTGTATCCTAATATTTGAGCTAATATCGCAGACATCAATGAGGAAAATATTCCTTTATATTGTTATAAGAGCAAGAATTACCTAAAAAAAATAAGAAAGCAAACAATTACTAACAAAACTTCATTTTGTATCAAAATTGCAAATGGAACTTGAATATTTTCCATATCAGCTAACGTGCCACATGAATCACAACAAAATTTATAATAAGTAATCCCTTTTAGGATTAAACTTATTATAAAACTCAACAAATATTTAGTGTGTCAGGAATTTTGATATACATTAATGAATCAATAAAGTAAAAGAAAGATATTACCTCTTTCATCAGAACTATTTTAGAAAGTAACCAAATTGCTTAATACATTATAATACTATTATCATATATTACCTCATTTTTTGCTAGTATCATTATTTGTTATACATGTGTACATGTATCTATGCTATTTTTGTGATATGTAAAAAGTACATTTTTAATCCTTTCAGATTCCATGACCTGCTAATTTTACCTCATTGTGGTTATATAAAAATAATGAAACAGGTAAGCAAGTTATTCAGCACAGCTTTACTAGAACAAGCATCTATGTACAGAAGAAAAACTGACTTAAGTTTGTCACAATGTGTTTATATGATGAAATAATGAGTAGGCATTTAAAATAATGGCATACAAGCTTACAACATAAAGTTTCTGTAACAAATGAGAGTGAAAATAGCCAATTAAAGAAAGACAAGTGATTACATACTTTTATTTTTTGAGATTGAGTCTCATTATGTTGCCCTCCGTAGACTGCTGTAGTTGTTATTATTGCTTGGCAGGCCCGGGCCGGGTTCAAACTTGCCAGCCCTAGTCATTGAGCTACACGCACCAAGCCATACTTTAAAAAATGCATGTGTTTACAAATACCTCAAACTCTTGGGCTTAAGCGATTCTCTTGCTTCAGCCTCCCAAGTAGCTGGGACTACATGTGCCGACCACCAGCTATATACTTAATAGATACTTTTTTTTCTACATTTCTCTTTATAGTTTCTTAGCAATATTCATACATTGAATTACTCCAAAAGTTATGATGGGACATTTGGGGGGAAAAAGCAGGACTATAATGTTAAACTTGATGTTACAGTTACATAAATATTGATCAATTGTTCGTATTTTTGCATGAGTGATTATTCAATTTAAGCTGTGAAAAAAACATTTTATGACTCATTATATTTTGGGGAAGTACAGTACATACATATAGACTTTTAATTTCCCTGCAAATTCATGATTTTTCCTCTGAAATATAATTAGTAACCTTGTAGAAAGAGATTTTGACTAATTAAAATATTAGTTATTACAAGTAATTCAGAATTTATTTAAGAAATATTTGTAAAATTTTAAAGCATAGTAGTGAAATGATTATGGGTATATATTCTCTACACTTGATCTTTGATAGGTCTGTCTGAATGTTCCCAGGTTCTCAGTGTCAAGAATGAGTACTAATACGGGGTTGACCCCACAATGGAGTGATCACAAATACAAAGCAATCACACATACACAGTTACTGCAAATGTGCATGTCTCAGACAGAGAGAGGAGTCATTCTCCACTATTGGAGGAAGGCCCTGAAATCTAAGCACACACTGTCTTTTAAATGCTCACTAGCTCATCTTGCTTTTCTTCTGCCAAGATTGTTTGCCATTTCCCTGCCTTTGGACTGATTGATTGATAGGTTAGATACATAGTGAGTTATATAATAGGCAATATTTTTTTAATTAAATCATAGCTGTGTACATTAGTGCCATCAAGGGGTATAATGTGCTGGTTTCATATACAATCTGTAATATTTTCATCAAACTGTTTAACATAGCCTTCATGGCATTTTCTTAGTTATTATATGAAGACATTTGTATTCTGCATTTAGTAAGTTTCACCTGTACCCTTCTAAGATGCACCATAGGTATGGCCCCACCAATTACCCTCCCTCCACCCTGGCCTCCCCCCTCCCTTCCCCTCCGTTGACCCTTTCCTCACAATTCGTCTGCTATAACTGGGTTATAGCCTTCATATGAAAGCTATAAATAAGCTTCATAGTAGGGCTGAGTACATTGGATACTTTTTCTTCCATTCTTGAGATACTTTGCTAAGAAGAATATGTTCCAGCTCCATCCATGTAAACATGAAAGAAGTAAAGTCTCCATCTTTTTTTAAGGCTTCATAATATCCCATGGTATACATGTACTACAATTTATTAATCCATTCATGGGTCGTTGGGCACTTGGGCTGCTTCCATGACTTAGCAATTATGAATTGGGCTGCAATAAACATTATGGTACAGATATCTTTGTTATAATGTGATTTTTGGTCTTCTGAGTATATACCTAGTAAAATAATTATAGGATGGAATGGCAGGTCTGCTTCTTTACCATGCCTAAGTCCTTCATGAAAACTCCACCCATGCTATGCTAATGAGATGGTAATGAGCCCC
>CAUYON010194995.1:0-16650 GCA_963573935.1 Arctocebus calabarensis | reverse complement strand
TTCTTAGCAAAGTATCTCAAGAATGGAAGAAAAAGTATCCAATGTACTCAGCCCTACTATGAAGCTAATCTATAGCTTTCATATGAAGGCTAAAACCCAGTTATAGCGCAAGAAATGGGGAAAGGGGCAAGGGAGGGGAGGGGAGGGAGGAGGATGAGTGGAAAGAGGGTTATTGATGGGATCACACTTACGGTGCATCTTACAAGGGTACAAGTGAAAATTACTAAAAGTAGAATATAAATATCTTCATATAGTGATTAAAAGGCCATGAAGGCTATGTTAAATAGTTCAATGAAAATATTTCAGAATGTATATAAAGTCAGCACATTGTGCCCCATGATTGCACCAATGTACACAATTATGATTTAATACAAATTAAAAAAAAAAAAAGAATACTGTTGTTTGGCAACAAAGAAAAATGCATTACTTCCTATAAGAAGTAGTCTGGGGGTTGGCTCCTGTGGTTCAGTGAGTAGGGCGCCAGCCCATATGCCAATGGTGGTGGGTTCAAACCCAGCCACAGCCAAACTGCAAAAAAAAAAGAAAAAAAAAATAGTCAGGTATTATGGTGGATGCCTGTAGTCTCAGCTACTCAGGAGGTTGAGACAAGAGAATTGCCTAAGCCCAAGAGCTGAAGGTTGCTGTGAGCTGTGATGCCACAGCATTCTACCAAGGGCAACAAAGTAAGACTCTGTCTCAAAAAAGAAAGAAAGAAATAATCTAGGAAAGATGCTTAATGTCTCAGTGATGACCTCACAGCCCCAGATTTTTTTTTATTCTGCTTTTCCACAATTGATTTTTTTATTTTTATTTTTTACTTGCTCACTTTCTGACTTCAACTTCTCTACCTTAATGACAACACCCAGAGGTTTTAAACTAACTCTTTATTCCTGCTACTTACTTTTCTTTCAACTTTGTGCTTATAAATAATTATAGATTCAC
Source organism: Arctocebus calabarensis (assembly GCA_963573935.1). Classification (NCBI taxonomy): domain Eukaryota; kingdom Metazoa; phylum Chordata; class Mammalia; order Primates; family Lorisidae; genus Arctocebus; species Arctocebus calabarensis. Next base: position 15,708 of record CAUYON010194995.1, on the reverse strand, counting down.
AGGAAGTTGCAAAGATAGTGCAAAGATGTCCTGTATATTCATCACCCAGGTCCTCTCGAGGGTTATGCCTTCTACAACTTTGGGACATAACAAAACCAGGGAATTCATATGGGTGCATTTGTATTATTTTGCCATTTTTATCGCATGTGTAGATTCAATTACCACCACAATCATTTAAAATCAAGACAGATAACTGTTCCATTATCACAAACATTTCTCTCATGACAGCCCTGTGTAGTCCCAATTATCTCCCTACCTCCAAAAATCTCTAACACCCCTACCTTGAGAGTCACTATTTTGTTCTCCAACTCTAACATCATACTTAACAGTAAAACATGGCAATTTTATTTGTAAAGCATAAAAAAAATGGACAGATGAATGGATGGAGCAATAAGGCAAATATAGCAAAATGTTAACCATAGAACCTGGGTGGAAGATACATGGTTGTTCAATACACAATTTTTTAAATTTGTATGTTTGCAAATTTTGATCAATATAATGCTGGAAAAAATCAACCTAAATGTCCACCCAGTAGAGAAATTAATAAGTAAATTCTAGTGTATTTCTACAAAGGATAAAGTGTTCTACAGAATTTAAGATGAAGAAAATGGATCTATGTGTAAAAATATGGATAATCTCAAAAATAATATATTAAATAATAAAAAGCACATTTCAGAAGAATGTATATGATGCAATTTAAGCCAACACACACCAAGTATCACAAGGGTAACCACTACTTTGAAGTCGTTATTTTCATAATTACATATGGTTGATTTCACAATTACATACGGTAACATCACATGTGACATGTGGGTATTGTTGAATACATTGGTACATTCTGTATCCCTTTTACTTTTGACATTTGAAATGCTTTATTATTAAAGGAAACAAATTCATAAAAAAGAAATAAAGAAAGAAATGCCACGTAGGTCTGCATACAATGGAAAATACTGGCTCAAAATGATACTTTAGAAAGATGTGTGTCACTTTACACACATTCCTTTTACAGTCTCTCAAATTATGGGACCCATTTGCTAATTACTTTACTTTGAAGAACAAAGTACTTCTGGGAGAAAACACATTATTCTGGAACAAATTCAATCAATGCTGGCTTTGGATGTTTATAGAGGTCCCATGACAGAATCAGTAAACAAGGAAGCAGGTATATTTAACACACATTTAGTAATTATTCCTGGGAGTATAGCCTTACCCCTCCAAGTGTTGGGGTTATCGTTATAAATAAAACCTGTAAAGCAACTTGAAAATGAGACAGAGACTAAGAGCTTGTATTATACAGTCAACAGACAACACAGAGGATGTTTAAAAAAATGTTCATGTTCTGGGTGGAACCTGTGGCTCACAGGAGTAGTGCGCCGGCCCTATATCCTGGAAGTGATGGATTCAAACCCAGACCTGGCCAAAAATCGCAAAAAAAAAAAAAAAAAGTTCATGTTCATCACAAAACTAAACTAGTGTTACCTCCAATGAAGAGAAATGAGTTTTGATATTTTGAGGACCTAGAGATGTATTTCTTCATCTGGGAATGGGGGATGGTTGTAGCAAAAGTGTTCACTTTTACAATTTTCCATTGACCCATTTCCGTGTTTTATGGATACCTTGCCAAGTTTTATTGATATCTCTGTATTTTGCTATATTTCATCATAAAAGAAAAGGTGTCCTAAAAATGGGGAAATTAGTACTGGTGGTTTTGAATAAAAGTTCTAGTGAACCCACAAATTGCTGGATATCAAATATTTGGGGTGGAAGTGAAACTGGCGTGCTCGGGAAAACTGCAATGACACAAAGTGTCCCTAGTCATGCCAGAGAAAATCATGTAGAAAATGCATGTGGCAAGTTTGAATAAAATTGTCACCTAAAAGGCAAGCAAAAGAGAATTTATATAGAAGTTATAACTGTATATACAATTTAGAATGTAAATGTAACCAAATAATAAATTTATTATTATTACTTGCTAGGAGGCAGTGTTATCTATATTCCACAACTATACAAGTTGTAATTTGGCTAGAAATACTTTGGAGTGCAGAGAATTTTCTCACTGAGAAAAGTGATTACCATGTGTTTGGGGCCACTTTATATGTAGACATATACTTATCCAAATTTATAAAAGCTATAGCTTAGAATCTTTCTTTCAAAAATGGTGTATCTCAAAGACTGGTAAAAAAGAAAGTCATATCTTGAAAGAGCTTTACAAATCATCCATTTTTCCTTATTGTCTTCTGTAGAGTAAGGGAAGGAGGAAAGAGTTTGATCTTCCTGAAGGAAAGATTACCCCCCAACGACTTGGAGATAAAGAAAAATAATAGAGTTGTCAAAAAGATTTCACTCTCCCCATGGTCTTGATAGATATTTGTCAACTCCTGTCAGAATCCCTTGTCATTCTAATGTTTTGCTCTTCCCTGAAATACAGGAAGCTACCAGCACTAAGGCACAAGAGCAATGACTAGATGGAATCTGAACATTCTTAAATTGTTATGCAAGAGGGTGATATGGCAGGATAAATCAGAGTTGAATGGGAACAATCTAATGTTTGATGAAGAAATATTTATTGTGGGTCACTATTGCATCATTTCAGAATAATGAAGTGGAGATGGAAAGAGGTGATAAGTAAATTCCTCTTACAAAAAATGAAATTTTGAAAACATATTTAAAATTCATGCAATGCTAAAGCATTTTAAGTCTTGGAACAGTTACAAACTATCTTATTTCACATAATGCCTTTGAAGACCAGTAAGAAAAACAACAACAACAAAAAGAAACCATTGAGGAGGACCCAAAATGATTTTTAGACATGGGTGCTGTTTATTTCATATAAAACAAGTATAAATTGAGTATCCTTATGGTATATTTCCATTATCTATTGTTAGGCTATCCTGCAGTGATATCCAGAGAAAATTTCCTTCCAGGATTAATTATATGAGAATAATGACTTACTTTAGGACAATCAGCTGCAAAGTGTGAAAGTAATGTGAGATCTTCCTTGAAGAATCTACAAGGTTCATAGTGGGTATCATGGAAGTTCCTTGCCAAAACTGTTTTACATACCATCAGTATGCATAGAACTTTCCAAAGACTATAGTCACACAAGATACTGAAAGAACCACAGTTGAGCTCATAATAATAACAAAAATATGCAAATAATAATAATGAATTTATTATTAGGAAAGATGTTTGAGAGAAAGTAGCTTAGGGATCCAACAAGTTAAAAGACTAAATTGATTGGAAGTAGTGCCTAATATATAGTAAGTAGTCATTAAATATTTGTTGAATGAATGAAGTAGATTAAAGGGATGTTTACGAGTGGGACATCAAAGTCAGAAATACACACAATTCCAACCATGCAAGGACTCAACTGGCTTCTGGGAAGTGGGAAAATTCAAGAGGTTTTTCCATTCCACTCTGGAGCAGTGATTTTCAACTGGTGTGTTGTGAGACGATATTAGGTGCACCACAAAAATTTTTAAAGATCATTAATTAAATGATTTTCAAAAGAAATTCAAAGCACAGTAAATATATATATTTTTTAAAACTCTTTTTTTATCAACATAATTTAAATATGCTATGGAAGTTTAACTATGGGTTTCTGTGTGCCACGACATTAAAAAGGTTGAAAAACCCTGCTTTAGAGAAAGGGAAGATGATAACTAGTTCAACCAAGAATAATGATGCAATTAGGCTATGACTAGGACTAGAAGGTGGAATTTTCAAATATAAGCTTTCTACTCTTTGGATAAAAAACACTCTATGGGGGTCCCACTGTTCACAGAAGAAAGTCTAAATCTTTACTATGACTGTCTTTGGTTAATTTCTCCAAGAAGCATATTTCGATCCAAGAATTCTAGAGCCTATGATTGATTAAGGAAGTACTTCCAAGAGAACTGGCTAGAGAAGGAGAAGGGGGTAATGAAGAAAGTGATTTCAGGCCATGTCCTATTCTCAGCTTGACCTTGAGAGGAGCATAAATTGCACTAGCATTTGGTCTGTGTCAAGTCAAAGAAACTAGGGGCTGTACTCCCCACTGTGGCCTTCCCTGGGGAATGTCATCTCAGTTCTCAGTAGCCCAAAAGTAATCTTCTGAAGAAGGTTACAAATGCCAGCCACCAGCAGCAAAGCACACAGAAGCTGGTAGAAATAAACACAGAACAGTATTTTTTTTTCCTTTTTTTTTTTTTTTTTGAGACAAAGTCTCACTCAGTCACTCTGGGTAGAGTGTGGTGGTGTCCTAGCTCACAGCAACCTCAAGGTCATGGGCTTAAGTGATTTTCTTGTCTCAGCATCCTGAGTGGCTGAGACTATAGGCACCTCCCACGACATACAGTTAGTTTTTCCATTTTAAGTAGAATGGTGTCTTGATCTTGCTCAGGTTGGTCTTGAACTACTGAGCTCAGGTGATCTACCTGCCTCAGTTTCCCAGGGTGCTAGCTAGGCATGACAGCTACCATAGTTGGCTCAGAACTATTAAAAGAAATTGGAAGAGATTGGAGAGGGGCAAAATACGAGTTCTGACAATTAAGTTTGCAAACTCATCCTAAACAAAGTGCTATATACCTCATTGTTGAATTTCACTATGGTCACCTTCAAAGTACTCCCCTTGGGAAGCTATGCATTGATGCCAGCCCTAGTCCACCCTTCAAAGCAATTTTGGAACTATTTTTCCATAACGACCATCAGAGCTATTTCATGATAGGAGGGCTGAAAATTAAGTTGAAGAACTTGCCACATTGAGGGTATGTTGGCAGCACTGTACAAAAAACCCAGTAAGGTTTTACAAACTGGGTATATCAGCATCTCACAGCTGCATTTATGTGAACATGTGATTGTCTGCTTCTAAGTGGCATTCATTGTTGTTGTTGCATGTCTTTGAATGCTGTATGATGACAATTCTGATGGCTAGTCTAGAAAAAGGGTTCTAAAATTATTTTGAAGGGTGGATAGGTGCTACTATCTGTGCATAGCTTCCCAATGGGAGTACTTCAAAGGTGACCATAGTGATATTCAGCAATGAGGTATGCAGCACTTCCTCTAGGATGAGTTCCTGAACTTAATTGTCAGGCCTACATATATCTGTTACAATAATGACTTACAAAGCCAGCTTGATCTAGCCTCTGCCAAATTCTCCATCCTCATCTATCCCCAAGCTTCCCGTATTAGTCAGAATTCGCTAGAGTAGCAGAATCAATATCATACCTACATATGTCTCAAGGGCAGACTTATTATAAGGACTTGCCTCACATGATTATGAAGGCCAAGAAGTTCCATGATCCACCATTTGCAAGCTGGAGACCCAAAGGCCCAGTGGTGTAAATTTCTATCTGAGCGCAGGAGAAGACAGATGTCCTAGTACTGAAACAGTCAGGCAGAGAGAAAGAATTCTTCTACTCCTCCTTTTAGCTGGCCTTCATCTGATGGGATGAGACCTACCCACATTAGGGAGGAAAATACCATGCTCTCAGTCCTATGTTAATCTCATCCTGAAATGCCTTCACAGATATACCCAGAATGATATTTAACCAAGTTCTGGGCACCTTGTAGCCCAGTTAAAATGACACAGAAATCCATCACACTCCCTTAGTCTCTACTTAAGCTGCGCAGGCTCAGGGCATGGAGTATGAATGCATAGAGGGAGCTCAGCCAAAAAGAATGCAGTGCAGGCCAGGAGTGTTCAAATGCTGAGTTCTGAAAGGGTGCCCTAGAAAGGTTATGACGACTGCATTCCAAAAAAGAAGTTAGTTTTTGTTTGGGGTGTGTCTTGTCTTTTAAAGTACAGACTATAGATTGGCCTTTTATATTATTGAGTTTCAGAAATCAGTGGGAAAGATAGAGGCTCTTTTGCTCTACCACATGCATTCTCAAAGAATGCTGTATCACCCTCAGAGGGGTGAAAGTTATGGGACTTTGTAGGGGCAGGACTGCAAACAATCTTACTTTTTAATATATAAAGCACAGATATATAGTACGTAAACAGATATATGGTATTATGTATATGTATGGCATTAAGATTTCACCAGAGAATAATTAGGAACAAATGTCTAAAATGACTCTGGAGAGAGGGGAATAATAATAATGATTTTATTTAAAGTTGAAGAATTTTTAAAACCATAGACATCTAAAACTAAAACAGAGCACCTCCTCCATCTAATATCTTATGACAGGTACCTGAAGGACTCAGATGTTTCGAATTACCTAAAAACCACATGGGTGAAAGCCTGGCACAGTTCAAGTTTTTTGACCCTAGACTAACATATGTTCCACATTTTTCACACACACAAAAATTCATATATCTGTGAGCAGAGTCAAAGTCTTCACTTCTTTTTAACCCGGGTTCCCCATGGGGGGAGCAATTTGGAAATAAAGTGAATGATGTTGTCAAATTTCACATGTTTGAGAAGAGATATATCATCTACCCTGTCAGAGGTGTGACAGGGAACGAAGATCACCCAGGGAGGTTGTAATGTTGAGGCAGGTGAGGCAGATGTATCAGGGACAGATCAGAACACAGAACTTGATGAAGGGGACCGATATGTGTGGTGTAGGAAATAAGCTTCTTTCTGACTTCTCACCCATTCTTTATGTCTAAAGCTTACTGTTTCTACGGCTGCTTCAAACCCAGTCAGAAAACTGAAGAGGTAAAATAGAAAGCATGAAAAAGGAAAAGAGAAAAATCTAGTGATTGATAAGGAAAGTTTAATTTATTACCTGAGACCCCCATGACTCAACTACATGGCTGTCAGCTTTACGGTTTTCCCTGCGTCTGTTTCATTTATTTGTTCATTCACTCAATCAGCCATTTTATTGAACACCTACTATGTGCCCGACATTGTCCTAGACAAGTGATTTTCAACTGGTGTGCTGTGAAATGATCTCAGGTGTGACACAAAAATTTTTTTAAATCGTTAATTAAATTATTTTTGAAAGAAGTTCAAAGCACAGTAAATATAGTCTTTACTCTTTTTTTTTTTTTTTAAGTCAACATAATTGATGTATGCCATGGAAGTTTAATTATAGGTTCAAGGGTGCCATGTGGTAAAAAAACGGTTGAAAAACATGGTCCTAGACACTAACATTGGCAGCGGGAAACTGTTAACATATAGTACTAAGAATCAGATTGTCCCTAATGCCAGGAAAATTTTAAATTTGAAGCAGAACTAAGTAAGATGGGTAGACAAACCTACATTTTAATTAAATCAGACTCTGCTCCATGGCTGGCCCATGAACATGTTTTCTGATCATGTGTATATGTCAAATCCGCACATTCCACTCCCTCCTGGCAAGCTTATTAATCCATGTTTGAGGGCAGTCAGGACTAAATGAAATTGTAGGAAAAAAAATGAAAAATGCGAAAAAAAAAGTTTTAATTGGCTTACTTTGATCTCCCTGCTGCGATTGTATCACCAAGTTATCAGCTTGTCACTTGCAGTTGCTAAGCAACCTCAAGCACTAAGGCGAACGCGCCAGCCTGTGTTTTCCATCTTGTTGCTTGAGATTTCTGGCGTTTGGCGCTGAAGTCTGGTTCTACCTGACCCTCAGCATGGGTCTGGGATGTTTCACATAGCCCGAGGAATAAGCATCTGACCTATTGCCCAAAGCCGCCTCTTGGGAAAAGTAATTGATAAAACGTCAGCCCTTATTCAACAACTTAGCACTATAGCTGTGACCTTGCTGGAAAGAACCCGAGGACCCCATCCAGGTCTTCCTAGCCCCTCAGGTGCATCAGAAGAACAGGTGTGAAGGCAGAATCGGGAGAAGAAGAATTTGCATTCCCCTTCCCGGGTGTGAGGAACATACTTGGGAGCTTCACTCTGATGCTATGTTTCATATTCACTCTCATGGAGCCCACAGAGTACAGCATTTGCAGTCAGCACTGGATCTATCTGTCAACCACAAGCCACGTGTCTTTAAAGAACATCTTCAACCCCCATTTGCCTCCGTTTCCTCATCTCTAAAGCAGAGATAACACTACTTCTATATTGGGATGCTGTTGAGCTTCTACTGATAAAATGCCATGCAAAATGGTTAGTGCAATGCCTGGTGTACTGTTAGGGCATCAGATTTTAATTTTAATTGTTATTCAGGCATCCATGAAAAACTTTGAAGCATTTGTAGAGTCCCTGAGCTGCAAAGGAAGTTAGCTAGCAGTTGCAGAATCGCTTCATTCCTCAAGTCAGGAATCTGAGACTCAGAGTCAGAATGTTGTGCCTAAAGCCATGTCGTTGAAACAAGGGACTCAGTTGCCACCATGACACTTTACCATGATGGGGTACAGATGTGTTGCTGTGCCGAACACATTTTGCAGGCAATGATTATTGGCATTTAGACTTGGGTAAATGGAGGAGCACTCAGTGGCCATGGCTACCCAGAAAACAGCCTGTTCATTCTGAGTAGGTATTGTATGTTTCAGGCTGGGCCATGTCCCATAGGAGATGTCTGGCTATTTTCTTTGGTGGCTGATAGAATAGCTTGTCACCTTCAGAACATAATTCACCCTCTTCTTCACCATGGTATTCAAGACTTTTCTTGGCCTGGCTATTGCTCCCACTTTAGTCCAATTCCTTTCTCCTCCCCACTGGGCTTTCCATTCAGCCTCAGACATTCCACAGGGCCCTTGCACAAACTACCATCTTTGTTTGGGACACAGGGTCAAAATGATTCCCTTCTTCACTTGTTTCAAGTCATTCTTTGAAGAAGGTGATATCCTCACTGAGGCCTTTTGTGACTTTCCTATTTAATATTGCCACCCGTCTCTAAAGCAGTCTCTCTCCCCTGTCCCTTTTTTCTTTATAGGACCAGTCGCTACCTGACACATTACCTAAATGTGTGTTTGTTGTCTGTGTCCAGCACCCCTCCCTACTGCACTGTAAGCTCCACAAGTGAAGAAATTTTTGTCTTTGGTTCACTGATATGTTCCCCAGTGCCTAGAACCATGCCTGGAGTATACTAGTTGCTTAAGAAACATTTATTGAATATTTAGAAACCTCTGACTGTGATGTTCCCTCTGCCTCACCCATCCCCACATTTGCTTTCCTAACTCCAACTCCCCCTTTGTGATACAAGTAAAAGCCTTCACTTCTGCAGACTGTAATGGGGATCTCACCATGGGAATCTTACATCTCCTTCCAGAAGGACAGCCACTGACTTATTACTTACCCGATGTCGCCCCAAAGCTTGGGTTGTTCTATAGAGAGGAGTGATTTATGGTTAACTCTTCTGAATGGTTTTCTGCTCAGCAAACTCTACTCCAATCTCAAAGCCTCATACTCAGTCTTTCCCTCTGGATGGAGCCACTTTTTGGCAGGGCTTACATGGCATCTGTCTTTATATTCCCAACACACAGCATCATGCCTGATACAGTGTAAATGCACAACACTGTTGCTTAAATGATACCAGTCAGTGTTGACAGGTGTTCACTCGGAACCACAGATTGGTCCATCAGAGTTTTTCAACCCTGACATTTAGAACAGAAGAACTCTTTGCTATGGGGGGGGGGGCAGTCCTGTGCTTTGTGGAATGTTTAGCAGCTTCAACTCATATGCTGATTGTACACACACCAGTTGTGGCAACCAAGACCTCTTCAGACATTAACAAATGTCCCTAGAAGCCAAGTTGTTGCCCCCAGTTGAGAACCATTGGTCTAAATGTTTATTGTGAGTTAATCTAATACAGCAATTCTATGAGGGAGTAATATTATTAAATCTATATTACAGATGAGCAAAGTAAGGCTTTGAGGTTAGGTGACTCAATAAAAGTCACACAGCTAGGAATTAACAGAATCAGGGTATCAACTGGGCAGTCAGGCTCCCAAGTTAAGATAATTAACCACCTATAAATTAATGTTGGGAGCTAGGTGGGGAAGGGGGTGTAGAGATGGGACTAATTTGGAATTGTTTATTACATCAAGGCATTATTCTAAGCTCTCATGGGAATTACCTTATATTAATTCCATCTAGGCTTTTAACACAGTCATTGTTATCACTAATGTGCAAAAGATGAAACTGAGGCATAGAATGTATCCAGCTAATTATAGACTGAGTGCCAGAATTCAAGTCTAACGATAAAGCTTGTGGTAGTGGGATGTATGGGGCAATTCCCACTGCTCTAAGTCTGTGGAAAGTCATGGTGCACTTCTCTTAGTTTTCCTTCCAGGAAAGCCTTGGCACCATCTCCATGTTCCCTCCAAAATAGCTTCTTCACTACTCACATGCAATGTGCCTGACTCCCCAGGGCACCAAGCCCTGAGAGTCACAAACACTGCTTTCATGTTCCCAGCAGTGTTACACTCAAAGCCAGCTGCAGGGAGAAAGTGCCAGAGGCTTCCCCAGGGCTGGGACTTCCAAGGTGGAGGTCAGCCTTTGTTTTTACTCACACTGGGCTGTATAGAAATGCAGGAGGACAGCCTAGAGGGGAGAATTTAGGGGTGTTATCAGAACATTATGAAAGTCTCCTCTTGTGAGAAAATAAAGAACTGCAAGGCACTTTCCCCAATTTCCTTTCTTTTAGTAGTTACTGTGGCAGAGATAGTGTATGTTTCAGAAGCATCTTCTGACATGATTGCCCTCGTGTTTAAAATAATGATCAGATCATTTTCTCACAGCCATTTCAGCCAATGAGCCCAAATAGGATTATTGAGAAATTGCAAGGTCTTTGCAGAAAATATCACTTCTGACCTTGGGCATTGTTAGTTGGGCTGACTCACAGGAAACAAGGTCCCCCTTCATTGTTAGAGATGACAGTTCTTCAGCCTCTTCCTCAAACAGGGTGACCTCAAGGTGGCAGGAAGAACCACTCTGAATGGACAATAATTTGTCACCTGTGCACTCAGACACAACTGCCCACTGTGCCTACATGAGGGGGAGACATTGTATGGGACTGTTTCTGTGAGTCTCCACAATGAACCAATGTCAGCTTCTTCCTCTTCAGCAATGCCCACAGCTCCAGCAAGATGCAGAGAAAAAAGGTTGCAATAGAGTGCAATCAAGTTTTTTTTTCTTAAAAACACAGCTTGGTAAGTAGATGAGAATAGTCAAGATCGTAAGGGAAAAGAATGAGGGAGGATTTGCACTTCGGATACTGAAATGTATACTTAAGCTAGAGTAATTGTATTGATAAATATATGTGGGTAAGAATTAGCAAAAAGATCAACGAATCAAATACACAGCTCTAAAACAAATAGCACACATTTTCTCTATTTCTCCCTCCTTCCTTCTATAACCCCCCCCACACACACACACATGGGCACGCACATCTACAAAATAAACTCAACACTGTAAATTAGCAGGAAGATGAAAGTTTATCAGTATATACTCAGGAAAATAGAAACCACTCTAGGTATTTCAAACAGAGGGTAATTTAATACACGGGACTGATTACAAATCTATAGAAAAACCAGAGGAACAAAGGGGAGAAAGTTGTGTTGCTCAGAGATTTCAGAGATTAACAGCTATAGGAAGTCAGTACCCTCTCTAGAGATAAAGAATTAAAATAGGTATTATCAAGAACCTAGAAGTCTGCATGTCTGCCAGCGCTTTTGCCAGAAGCAGAAAACCAGCTTTTACATTTTTCCCACCTGTTAATCCCTTGTAACTGCCTCCATTGGCAGAACCTAACAACCAGTGCCAAAGAACTCCAGGCAGTGTTGTTTTCAGGCTCTTTGCTACCGCAGTAGGGTGGACTTTCTATAAGGACAGGCACAAGGTTGAGATGCAGTAGACAATATCTGGCAAAGAGGATTTATTTCACAATCCTACAGAAAGCAGTTAGTTGAAAACTGAACAAAAACAAACATTTTCACTTCAGGCTGTAAAGCAAAATAAGTTCCAAGTTGTAAAAAGGGTTAAACATACACATACATACTCAAAGATAAAAAGAAAAGAGCAATAAAACAGAAGAACATGAGAAAAATTTTATTATTTAAGGGTGATAGAGAATTTTCTAGATATGGAAGCACTGAGAAACTTGCAAAAGGAAAAAATCACTTATTGAATAAAAATAATTTCCAGCGGTCAAAGAGGCAATTAGGAACCAAATAATCTGGAAGGCACATGGCAAATATATGTATTTTATATGATATAAATGCACGTATATAATATATATGCACATACACAATCACACACATACATGTTTAAAACCCAACAGATTACTAAGTCACTGGTAACGTAGTGACATACTGTACATACTGAATCTCTCAGCAATTCCACTAGAGAAACATGCACATGTAATGGAATACTATTAATTTGGCAAATAACATAAATTTTACAATACATATTAACCTGGATGAATCCCAAATAACAAATCACAATAACAAACCCAAATAAGCCACAGAAGAATATTTACAGTGTGATTCCATTTCTATAAAGTTCAAAAACAGATATGACAAACTTCATTGTTTAGGGATGTGCAGATGGAGGGTAAAACTAAAGAAAATTAAGGAAATAATGACCACAAATGTCTGAATTGTGCTTAACTCAAAAGGTGGGAGGAAAATCAGAGGGTCATCCATGATATTTATAAGGTAAAGAAATGTCCTGTTTCTTTTTTTAAGACTGCATAGTAAATAGAGAACCAAGAGATGAACCCAGCTACTTACCGCTATTTGATCTTTGACAAGCCAATGAAAAGTATTGTTTTTTTAATAAGTGAAGAGAATCAGTGATGTATAGGACAACTTTAAGCATCCTATTATACATGTAATTGGACTCATCAAAAGAGTGGTGGGGAAAAGAAAAAAAATATTTGAAGAAATAATGGCCAAATTTTCCCTATTTGTTGAAAATTATAAACCTATAAATTCAAGAATCTCAATGAATCCCAGACACAAGGAATATGAAGAAAACTGCCTCAAGACACATCATACACAAGTGATTCAAACCAGTTACAATAAAAATAATGTTCTAAAGCAGCCAGAGAACAAAAGAAATATTTTATACAGAGGGGAAAAAAGATAAATATTATAGCAGATTTCTTGTTAGCAGTAATGTAACTGAAAAGACAGGGGAGGAATATGTTTAAAGTAATAAAAATGTCTGTCAACCTGGAATTCTATACCTAGGTAAAATAACTTTGAAAAATGAAAATGACCCAAAGCATCTTCATGTATATCATAGCTGTAAGAATTAAATTCCAACATATCTGTACTACAAAAAAATGTTAAAGAAAATATTTCACACAAAAAGGAAATAGCAAATGGAAGTATGGATCTATGCAAACAAATGCAGAGCCCTAGAAATGCCCATTATGTGAGTAATTGTAAAATATTTTTTAAATTATTTAAATATCTTTAAAAGATAATAATTTAAACAAACATAATAAGAATTTATTGTGGGACTTAAAATATATAACATGAATCACATAAAGACAGGAGGGATGAAATCAAAGTACAGTATTGTAAGGTTCTTATAGTATATGTGAAAAACCATAATATAAGTTGAAGGTAGACTGCGAAAAGCTGAATAAGCATACTTTAAACTCTAAAACAACCACTAAAATGGCAAAACAAAGTGCTATTTCTAATAAGTCAACAAAGATTGTAAAAGACAATCACCCCCCCCAAAAAAAACTCAATCCAAATCAAGGCAGCAAAAAAAGAATAAAAGGAGATAACTAACAGCACAAACACAAATAATTAAATCACGTCAATAATTACATTAATTATAAATTATTATTAATCAAATGGTAAAATTAAAAATCCAAATTTGTTGTATTAAGTAAAAAAAACAGTATCCAACTATATTGTGCATACAAGACATACACTATAAATACAAACACTCAAATAAGTTAAAAGTAAACGAATGGAAAAAGATATGTCATACTAATCTTAGTCACAGAAAAATCAAGCCACTAAATCAATATTCAAAAAGTGAATTTCAGGACAGAGAATATTATGAAGGCTTAAAAAGGCAATTTCATAATCACAAAGAAATTAAGAGATTGTAAGGAGGGTATCATTGAGGTAGAACAAACCTACATGTTTATATACCTTATAACAGGGCTTCATATTAAAGGAAACAAAAATTGATATAACAAGAAGAAATAAAAAAATGTAAAATGTAGTCACAGATATACATATCCCTCTCTAAATAACTAATGGTGTAAATAGTCAGATGATCAGTAAGGACATAGATTTAAGCAATACTATCAACTCATTTGACTGGATTAACATTTATGGGACATTCTGCCCAATTGCAACAGAACATGTATTCTTTCCAAATTCACATAGAGCATTCATCAAATAAACCATATTCTGGGCCACAAAACAAAAAATCAAACCAATAAAATTTAAATGAATTCAAACTATACTAAGTGTATATTCTCTGGCCACAATGTTATGAACTTAGAAACCATGAAAAAGTAGATGAGTCATCTAGTGTGACCAGTTTCTAAACCCCATAGACCTGAAATGAGAAGAGAGCAAAAACATGGAACCCAACTACACGAACACTTCATATGAAACCATGGTGACATTTGTTATGATTATAAATGACGCTATCTTGTGTTCTTGTTTTTTTTTTTTATTTTCGTAGTTCGTAATTTTTTATTTTAATCTTTGTTATTATTATTATTTTTTATTAAGTCAAATACACATAGATCACAAATACATTTATGCATACATGGGATACAATTTTGTATACAATCTGACATGGTTACATCAAACCAATCAACATAGCTTTCACCTCATTTACTTGCTTATTGTATTAAGACATTTGTGTTCTAGACTTGAGTTATTTACTTAATCATTACCCTAGAATTATGTGCTATGTGCATGGATAAAGTAAATATGATTTGTTTGTTTGGCTTTGCCAGCAGCTTCGTTCAAGAGAACATAAGAGTGTGTATCACTGATAGTGATTTAAGTGATTTAAATCTAAACTTAATATATATTTGAGAAAGATAAAAAATGGGAACTAAAGAGTCACAAACTGAAAAATAGTTATGAAAATATGGGACATCATTGAAAGGAGAGGAGGCAGTGTTTCATTCCATAGCCATGTAGCCTATTTCAATAAGACCCTTCAACCAAGCTAGTTAAAAACATGCTGCCATAATACATCACATAGAAAGTGAATAGTCCAAAGTTAAAGCCATTTGCTGACTGGGTGTGGGATAGGAAAGGACAAACTCTGAACAACAACTGCATAGACATGATCATCAACTATAGCATATAGGCCTTCTTTGTTTACTTTGATCATGGGGGAGGTTGCTATTTAAGAGCTTACAAGGCAAAAAAAATGGCTTTAATAGATAACAAATTCCATTGATAACTAAAGCCATAGAGACACACTGACTGCCAGTGCAAGGTATAAATAGCACCACTCACTTATAGGGTGGCTTTATTCTCTGCAACATATATTATGTTCTTGGTGACTAAAAATAGTTATGTACCCATTGTAGAAAAAAATTGAGATAAGCCAACAGAAGAAATAATTACTTATAATTTCATAATTTGATTAATCGCTGCAAGCTTTTATATATTTCTTTCCATTGAGTATCTTCTTCTATAGACCACTTACTAAGTTACAAAGAATAATTACATAATTTAACATTCAAAATAATACTATGTGGGGTTAGAAATCCCCACATGTAAGTCTCATGTATGTCTCATTCAAGTAAGCCACTAATGGGTTAAACTGGCTTTTGCCTTCACAGAAAAAGCAATAGATTTGGGCAACCCTGAGGCAAACACAAAGACTGTTTTCTGGT
>CAUYON010194994.1:0-37964 GCA_963573935.1 Arctocebus calabarensis | reverse complement strand
TTTTTCTTCCATTCTTGAGATACTTTGCTAAGACGAATATGTTCCAGCTCCATCCATGTAAACACAAAAGAGGTAAAGTCTCCATCTTTCTTTAAGGCTGCATAGTATTCCATGGTATACATGTACCACAATTTATTAATCCATTCATGGGTCAGTAGGCATTTGGGCTTCTTCCACGACTTAGCAATTATGAATGGACCTCACTTTTCTTATCTGTACAACAGAAGTACTATTTCAGGTGGACGACATATTTCTCTCTTTTAAAAAAAATTTTTGAAATAATTATAGATCTCACAGGAAGTTGTAAAAATGAGACCTATGTACCCTTCACTCAGTTCCCACCAGTGTGGGAATATATATACATCTTAGGTACCTATAGTACAAGCAAACCAGAAAATCAACATTGGTATAAAGTGTATGTATGGTCCTGTGCCATTTTATCACCTGTAGATTAGTATAACCACCACTGAAATCAAGATACAGAACTATTTTAGCACTGCAAAGATCCCCCTCATGCTACTTATTTATAGCATGATTTAAATACTTCCTCTCTTCCCCTAATCCTTGGCAACTATCGATTTGTTAACATTTCATCTCTATAATTCTATCATTTCAAATACCTTTAAAAAATAATTGTTGGTCAGGTTTAGTGGCTCATGTCTGTAATCCCAGGTACTTGGGAGGCTGGGATGAAAGGATTGCTGGAGCCCAGGAGTTCAAGGCTGCAGTGAGCTATGATCATGCCACTGTGCTCCAGCCTGGACAAGACAGCAAGACCCCCCCTCTCTAAAACAATAATAATAATAATTTTTTATGTGAAATATGTCATCAGAATAGGATAGAGAATACTATAACAATACTTATATGTGCATATAATAACCATTCACATTGGTTATATATTAATCATTTAACCAAATAACCAGATTTAATAAATGTATTTCTCTCACAGATTTATTTTAAGGTCTCTTTGTCCAACTCTTCTATCCTATTGACTTCCTATCCTTCCTAGTGTTAAACTCTACCCCCCCCCGATATTTTATCTCCTTCCTGTCCATGTTTTTATCTATTACATAGCCAATTTTCCATAAACACTATATAGAGTTACAATTTTTAAAAATTTACCTAACTAAATCAATGAATATTTACGATGTGCTAGGGGCTGTTTTCAACCTCAGGAATATAACAATGGATAAATAAAGCAAAAACTTTGCCTAAATACAGAAGGTGCCAAAAAAATGTATATACATTAAAAAAATATATTAAAATTGCGTTACTCAAGTCATGTTTGACTTCTGGAACTATAAGAGATATAAGATAAAATATTGAGTATTATATATATTTTTTGGAAACAGAGTCTTACTCTGTCACCTAGGCTAGAGGGCTGTGGTGTCAGCCTCACTCACAACAAAATCCTGGGTTTAAGCAATCCTCCTGCCTTGGGCTCCTGAGTAGCTGGGACTATAGGCATCAGCCACAACACCTGTCAAATTTTTCTATTTTTAGTAGAAGTGGGGTCTTGGTCTGACTCTTGCTCAGTGCTAGGATTACAGTGAGGGGTATTCTCATAGTGATGTATGATACTCATCATACCTGGTGAGTATTTCCGTTTTAATACAGTTTTTTCCTTTCTTTTTTTTTTTTTGAGACAGAGCCTCAAGCTGTCACCCTGGATAGAGTGCTGTGGCATCACAGCTCATAGCAACTTCCAATTCCTGGGCTCAAGCGAGTCTCCTGCCTCCGCCTCCCTTGTAGCTGGGACTACAGGTGCCTGCCACAACGCCTGGCCATTTTTTGGTTGCATCCGTCATTGGCGACCCCGGCTGGATTTGAACCCACCATCTCAGGTGTATGTGGCTGGCGTCTTAGCCCACTGAGCCACAGGCGCCGAGACAGTTTTTTCCTTTCTTAAAATGTGTGCCAGGTCTGACAAATAAGTTCAAGAACTTGTCCTGGAAAAAGTGTTCCATACCTCATTGCTAAACGTCACTACAGTTACCCGCAAAGTACTCCCCCTAGGAAGCTGTGCACCAATGCCAGCCCCTAGTTCAGTCTTCAAAGCAATTTTGGAACTCTTCCTCTGAAATAACCATCAGAGCTGTTGTCACAGAGCACACAGGAACATGCAACAATACTGAACACCACTCAGCAAGACAACATTGCACTGGCGGCACGAACCCAGCTATCTGTATCGTGCTGCCAACATAAATACACGGTGGCAAGTTCTTGAACTTAATTGTGATACCTCGTATGCATATTTTGGGCCCCCTCTGTACATAAATAAATCAGATCATTGATTCGCATAAATGGGAAAATCAAATGGGATGTGGTTCAGATTGGCGAGGGAGATTGGGGAGTGAGGGGGTTGGCAGCGGGCTGAGGAAGGATCTTGCTGGTGATGTTCTGTTTAAAACCTGGAAAAAAAAAAGGAAAAAGAAAGAAAGAAACAGCAGCAACGTGCTGGTGCCCTAGCGTAGGAATGAGTTTGGTGTGTACAAGAAAGTGAAACAGGCAAAATGTGGCTGGAGCAGAGGAGACCCCAGGCAGTGGGGGCAGCCAGGGAGGAGGGAGGGGTGGAAGGTGGGGTCTGGGAGGGAGGATAGTAGCAGGGCCAAGGAGACAGAACTAAGGAGTTTGGATTATTGAAGCCACAGGGGGAAGCCATCAAAAGATGTGAGCAGTTTCCAACTTCTGAGCTCAGGCCCTTTACCCACCTCAGCTCCCGGAGTGCGAGGATTACAGGTGTGAGCCACCATCCCCCAGCAAGAGAAAGACCCCGTCTCTACTAAAAATGGAAAAACTGACCTGGTGCAGTGGCTCACACCTGTAATCCTAACACTACGGTAGGCTGAGGCGGGTGTATCTCCTGAGCTCAGAAGTTTGAGACCTGCCTGAGCAAGAGCAAGACCCTGTCTTTATTAAAAATAGAAAAACTAGCTGTAGCCCCAGCTACTTGGGGGGGGGGTGGGAGGATCACTTGACCCTAAGAGTTTGAGGTTGTTGTGAGCTATGATGCCATGGCACTCTACCAAGGGTGACAAAATAAAACTCTGTGTCAAAAAAAAAAATTTTTTTTAAAGATGTAACATAGTTGTCATGTGGGACAATGGCATAAAGGCACTCAAATAGGAAACAGTTAGGAGACTATTTCCATTTCTCAGGGAGGAGATCAACCAGGGGGATGGTAATGCCTTCTATTGAGAAGAAAAAGCTTGATATCACTATGTTTCTCTGAGATTTGTCTTTAGGACTCAACATCGCATTTCAAGATTTACTTATACTGATACTTTTAGATAATTCATTTTAATTGCTATGTATATTCCAATCTATAGTATAGCATGCCAAATATTCTTTATACATTTGCTTTAGAAGTAGATATTAAAGATATATATATAATTTGGATTGGTGCCTGTGGCTCAGTGGTTAGGGCACCAGCCACATGCACCAGGGCTTGTGGGTTCAAACCCGGCCTGGGCCTGCTAAACAAACAAACAACAACAACAAATAGCCAAAGTGAGACTCTGCCCAGCTCCCCCAAAAAAGCAGCCAGGTGTTAGGACGGGCGCCTGTAGTCCCAGCTACTAGGGAGGCTGAGGCAAGAGAATCACCTGAGCCCAAGAGTTTGAGGTTGCTGTGAGCTGTGACGCCATGGCACTCTACTGAGGATGACATAGTGAGATTCTGTCTCAAAAAAAAAAAAGATATATATAATTTTTTACTCCTATACGCAATTTTGCCAAAAGCATCCTTGATAAGGATCTTTGCGGATAGGGTATATGAGTGTCTCTGGGTCACACACCTAGCAATAGAACTGTTGAGGTCTTTTCAGTGTGCTCATTGTCAACTTTATCAGATAGTTCAAAATTGCTTTCCAAAGAGATTACCAATTTACATTCCTAGCTGTACATAAGACTTTCCATTTCCCCACACTCTCGACAGTTCGTGTTATGCTTTTAACCATTGTCAATCTGACAGATATTGAATTATATGTCATTGTTACATTTTCTGATTTCTAGTTGCTATGTATTTTTTGTCCTTTAGATAAATTTCTTTTCTGAACAAGATTCTTCATTCCTATCCTATGTCCGCTTTCTTGTTGTGCTGTTTTTATTTTGTTTTTGACTTTTAAGGACTTTATATATTCTAGATAATAATCTTTTGTTGGATTTTTTGCACTGACATACGCATTGGGAAAGGACCCTTTATTGATTGGGTTTTATGCACTGCTGTGGCTTGAATGTGTTCCCAGAAGTTCATGTGTTGGACAGTTAATCCCAAATGCAACAGTGTTGAAGGTGGGGTTTTTAAGGGGTGATTAGGTAATGAGGGCTCTGCCTTCATGAATGGGGTAATGTTGTTACTTTGGGAGTGAGTCCATTATTTTAAGAGTAGCTTTGTTATAAAAGTGAGTTTGGCCCTCCCTTCCTCTCTTGAGCTGGCATATTTTCTTGTCCTTCTGCTTTTTGCCATGAGATAATATAGCAAGAAAGCCCTTGCCAG
The DNA here is from genome assembly GCA_963573935.1 of Arctocebus calabarensis. Classification (NCBI taxonomy): domain Eukaryota; kingdom Metazoa; phylum Chordata; class Mammalia; order Primates; family Lorisidae; genus Arctocebus; species Arctocebus calabarensis. Next base: position 33,467 of record CAUYON010194994.1, on the reverse strand, counting down.
CTGCCACCACCTTGATATTAGAAATAAATTCCTTTGTAAATTACCCAGTCTGTGGTACTCTGTTATAGCAACAAATAATGGACTGAGACATGCACTGAAGTATTTTCTTCCAATTTTTAGCTTGCCCTTTCACTTTTTAAAATGAAATTTACACTTAAAATTTCACTATAGTAAGATTTATCAATCTTATTCTTTATGGTTTACTTTTTCCCACCCTGAGGTCATAAAAATATTAAAGTTTTGCTTTAACTTTAGTTACTGAATTGACCTAAAAAATAATTTTGCAAGTGAGATGCTGCATAGATTTTTTTTTTTTTAAATTGTTCCAGATGGAAAACTAATTGATCCAGTGCCATTTATTGAATAGTCTTATCCTTTAACTACTGATGTTTAATGTCTGGTATATATCAGGTTTCCCATAAGCATGGGTCTGCTTAAGGCCTCTCTATTCTGTCCTGCTGTTCTATTTCTCTGTCTCCATACTCCATGCTGTTCTTTGGGGATTACTATAGCTTTATAATATGCCTTGCTAGTATGGTGATTGGTTTTTCTTTATTCATTTATGTTATTTTGGCCACTTTTTTTCCTCTTTGATATTAACTTAGGAATCAACTGTCAAATGCCATAAAGGATAAATATATAGATTTTAATTGCAGTTAATTTATATATTAATTTAGGAAGAATTTCCATCTTGAGCCTTCCCATCCCATACATGAACATGGTATATCCTGTCATTTTTTAATGTACTTTAATCAAGCTTTACCTCATGACCTGTTTATGTTTCCCAAAGTTTTTGTCCCTTTTGTTAATGGAATCTTTTTTAATTTTTTTAAAATTTATTTATTTTTTGAGATAGAGTCTCACTTTGTCACCCTTGGTAGAGTACCGTGGCATCATAGCTCACAGCAACCTCAAACTCTTGGGCTCAAGTGATTCTCTTGCCTCAGTCTCCTAAGTAGCTGGAGCTATAGGCGCCCACTACAATGCCTGGCAATTTTTAGAGATGGGTCTCACTCTTGCTCAGTCTGGTCTAGAACTCGTGAGCTCAGGCAATCCACCCGTCTTGGCCTGCCAGAGTGCTCAGATTATAGATGTGAGTCACTGTGGCTGGCCAGGAATCTTTTTTTTTTAAAGTATTCCTTCTCTTAGTTTTCTGCTGTATCCAGCAACCTTCCTGAACTCTTTACTAATTCTAATAGTTTGTTTGAAGAGTCTTTTGGATTTTTAAAATGTAGATGGGCACATTGCTTGCAAATAGCTATTAATATTTTATTAGTTTTTTTGAGGAACCAGCATTTGAATAATTAATTAATCTCTCTAAGTCCCTTCCAACCTCTAGAAGCTGGGATTCTATTCATTGCTTTTATATCTATCTGTGGATAAAAAAATACACTCATTCCTGGCATACTGGACAATATTGTGACACATCACACAACCATCTTTACTTATTCCTGCCTCTTATTCCCTTCTCTTATGAATTTGCTAAGAAAGTTTAACAAAAATTTTGATAAAAATTTTAAAAATATGTAATAAACATAAAAATCTTTAAGAGATTCAACATCCTTCATCACTGCAGATGACCAGCGTGTGACTACACTATCACCGACAGTCTATGACTGTAGACTCAGACCCGTACTAGATATATTATAGGTTTCATGTTGTGGGCTAACAAGAAATAAGAAACAGAAAATTATGTCAAGCCTCAGTAATTGCAGAGAGTACACACACGCACATGCACACATATCATACATACATATGTGTGTATGTGTATATATTAAGTCATATGAGCTACACAACATATTGGCATGAGAACATGCCTTCTGCAAATGAAAAATCAAACCTAGGAAATGGATCCAGTTTCCATGTAAAGTTCGAAGGCATATTTCAGATCTCTAAGAGACTTTGGGAGATTTTATTATAGGGGATGAGTCTTTCCTCTTTGATAGGCCCTGTGGCCAAGAGTGGTTCAAGTTTGAGTGTTTGAGTCACCACTTAGGATTATGGTCAGGCTCACACACAGGGTGGTTTATAACAAAACTCCCCTTTTGTTGCTCAGCTCCAAGGAAAGAAGGGGGCTCTTTCTGCCTTGGAGATCTGCATTCTGTAGGCCATCCAGGTGAGTGTTCTGACATGGTATGGGGGGTGGGGGTGAGGGAAGGAGCACAGGAAGTCAGGAACTCATACAACTCACAGCCAGGTTGTCCCCTGGGTCTGCTCCAATTTTGTAGTTTTCTAGGTGAAACAGGAAAGGTAAGAGATTTTCTCCTGTTGGGAAGCCTTACGAAGTATCTGGCCTAGAGAGCTCTGCTGGGCTGCTTTTTGGGGCTGTCTAAACCTCCTTGGAGTGAGGTCCATTCAGGATGTGGTCTGAACTGGGAGGCAGTTACCAGACTGCTCAATGCGCTGCTGAATCTACTTGGTCAGAAACCAAGTCATAGCTGTTCCCCAAAGCTAGGAGAGTAAACACTGCCTCCTATTTTTAGTCGTTAATGGCTTGCAAAAATAGCTCAAAATCCAGACCTTTGAGTCCCATCCGCCTTCAGCTTAACGTACCATCCTGTGTTAACAACAATCTTACTAACATCAAAAAAAAAAAAAAAAATCACCACTACATTTACCTGGGATCTCAGTGTGCGTGTATTGCACTGAATATATATATTTTTTGAGACAGAGCCTCAAGCTGTCACCCTGGGTAGAGTGCTGTGACATCACAGCTCACAGCAACCTCCAACTCCTGGGCTCAAGCGAGTCTCCTGCCTCTGCCTCCCAAGTAGCTGGGACTACAGGCGCCCGCCACAATGCCAGGCCATTTTTTGGTTGCAGCCGTCATTGTTGTTTGGCGGGCCGGGGCTGGATTCGAACCCGCCAGCTCAGGTGTACATGGCTGGCGCCTTGGCCCGTTGAGCCACAGGCGCCGAGCCTGCACTGAATATTTTGTGTGTGTTGCCTTGTTTAATTCTCCCATGGGTTAGTCATTATGATTTTCCCCATATTTCAGGTGGGTAAATGAAGACTCAGAACGTTTAGGCCACTTGTCCCAAGTCACACAGCCTTTGAGAAGCAGAGCCCAGGGCTGAGAACAAGGTAGTCCGGCCTGATGCCCTAGTCCATGGTTCTGACTACTAACCTTCTCCACCTTCCCACCGTCCACCATGGCCTCGGTGCTGGGATGTTTATTACACGGGATTGTGTCCAGTTTCCTCAAAGAACTTTAGTCAGTAAACTGAATTCAAGTTCAAAGTAATCAAGAAATCATTTTCTTTCTTATTGTTTTAGTAATTTTTTAAAGAATGACTGGCCTTACAAGTTACCTGTTCTTCCCATCATGTTTTCTTCTTACAGAGAAACCCAAGATATTTTTCCAAAGCAGTGTCATTTGGAGTAATTGCTTGACAATTTAAAAGGTACCCAGCAGCTGCGAGGAACATAGTTTTTAAATGGCCAATAAAACCATCAGAGTATGAGCAAGCTTGAGGGGTGGAACCAGCAATGTGGCTGCCTGTTCCTTACTGATTGCTTTAGCAGAAAAATCAAGTTCAGGATTCTGTGTTTACTGAGATGATTGGCACATATCACAGTAACTGCCCCTGGAAAATTTCTGACTTAAATCTATTGATTTCATGTAAATGGCATATGGAAAACAAGTGATAGTTTGGTTGCCAGGTAAAAGCACAGGGAAGGCCTTCACAGAGAGAATATACTTGTTTCTAACTTGACAGCTCTCAGAGGCAAAGCATTGTGGTGCTGGCCACTTCCTGGTGAGTCCTCATTGGGTACATGCATGTATGAGAGTTTCAAAACATTCTTTTGTTCCTAGTCTTATGAATTCATAAATTCTCAAAAAAAAAAAAATCAAGTTTTTGTTACTATTACTCCTCTAATGGTGCAGAAAGAATGTAAGAAGTAGATACTATCCTTGCATGAATAAACCATATGTAAGTGAAGTGTGACAGAGTGCCTATATAAAAAAAAAATTGATATTCCAATGATCTGTATTTTTATTCCCTAGACCAAGAGGAAATGAGTCATTTTATCTGAATCTAATATTTTTGTGCTCGAAAGAGATTTATTTTGTCACTTAGCAAAATAGAAAAGTAGTTTTGCCAGACACTTTATTTTATAGGTACAGTTATGCCTACCAAACATACCTACCAAATATACTAAAACTGGGTTTTAAGAAAAAAACTGTGATGGGTATTTTAGAAAGTTAGACTTACATTTGTAGAGTGCTTAGTCACTTATTGACATATCTGCTGGGTAAGTTCAGAATTTTTGCATGTTGTGTGTGTATTTAAGTGAATTGCTCAGACACATAGGGTAAAATTTTTAAACCACTAGCCTTGCCTCCTGCCCCCGCCCTCCCCAGCCTCTGTAGTCTTGATGATATTATATGTCACAACAGCTTCTGAGTAGTTATTTTAAATCCTTTCCTTTTAATTTGAAGGTGTTTATAAGGCCAGGTGCAGTGGCTCACACCTATAGTCCTAGCAATCTGGGAGGCTCAGGTGGGAGAATTGCTTGAGCTCAGGAGTTCAAGACCAGTCTGAGCAAGATTGAGACCCCATCTCTACTAAAAATAGAAAAAACTAGCCAGGCATAGTGGCGGGAGCCTGTAGTCCAGCTACTCAGGAGGCTGAGGCAAGAAGACCACGTAAGCACAAGAGTTTGAGATTGCTGTGAGCTATGAGGCCATAGCACTCTACCCAGGGCAACAGTGAGACTCTTGTCTCAAAAAATAAGGTGTTTATAAAGTATTTCAAATACACAAAAAGCCAGAGACTAATAAGCATCAATAGTTCCACCACTTATGTTTACCAATGTTATGGCATTGTTTGTATTGCTCTCTTAAGTGGGCAAGTTGCCAAGTGTTACACATAAGATAGACAATTATTCAAAACTGTGCTACAAATGTATTGCTTATGGATACTTCTTAAGACATAAATACTCAATAGCAAGAATACTCAACTACTTTGGAAAGATTATTACCTGGGTGGAAGAGACCAGTGTCAATCATATGGGTGATACTGTATTTATTTATTTATTTATGACAGTCTTGCTTTGTCACCCTCGGTAGAGTACCATGGCGTCATAGCTCGCAGCAACCTCAAACTCTTAGGCTCAAGTGACCCTCTTATCTCAGCCTCCCCAGTAAATGGGATGACAGGTGCTGCCACAACACCCAGCTATTTTCAGAGACAGGGTGTCGCTCTTGCTCAGGCTGGTCTCAAACTACTGAGCTCAGGCAATTCGCGTTCCTCAGCCTCCCAGAGTGCTAGGATTACAGACGTGAGCCGCTGCACCCGGCTGATGATACTTTGATGCCAGTCCTTGCTGATTCTCGGAGGTTTTCAGTATAAAGCATATGGTGAGACAGTTTGATTCTTCAAGCAGAAATGGTTCTCCCGCCAACTCAGGCACATTTGTAATTAATACAAAGGAATGACATGAAGTGACCACAGGTGGACGCCTCTTGTGTGGATAGTCAGACCTGTCTGATGTTCCTCTGAGGGTTAGCAGAGGCAGAATTCATAACCATCACCAACATCATCACAGTGGACATTTCCTACGTGCTTCATAATGTGTCTGTCTCTTGCCAAATACTTTACATAATCTGTTATATCGGCTTCATCTAAGGAACAGAGGCCCAAAGTAACAGTGGCTTAAACAAGATAGAATCTTATTTCTCACTCCATAACAGTCCGGAGATTTGTAATTCAGGACCCACATGTGGCTGTATGTTAGGTCAAGGATCCAATCTCCCCCTGTCTTGTTGTTCTGCTATTCCTAGGGCACTGTTCGTGACCCACAAAAGCCCTGACTCTCCATTACAACATCTAGTTTTTGGTTTGGGGGGTGTTTTTGAGACAGAGCCTCACTTCGTCGCCCCTGGTAGAGTGCCATGGGGTCAGAGCTCACAACAACCTCAGGCTCTTGGGCGCAAGTGATTCTCTTGCCTCAGCCCCCCGAGTAGCTGGGACTACAGGTGCCTACCACAATTCCCTCCCTCGCTATTTTTTTTTTAAGAGGCAGGGTCTGGCTCTAGCTTGGGCTGGTCTCCAACTCCTGAGCTCAGGCAATTCGCCCTCCTCGGCCTCCCACAGTGCTGGGGTTACAGGTGTGAGCCACCACTCCCGGCTACCACATCTACTTGCTGCTCAAATTTCACTGGGCAGAACTGAACCACATGAGCACATCCAGCTGTAAGGGATGATGGGGAATTCGTCTTTGTTCTGCACAGCCACGAGTGGCAGCTATAAAAGAGAGATGGATATTGGGGGACCTAAAGGATAGTTGCTGCTTATCCTTACACATGAGGAGTCCAGCCCCCATCACTGCATTCAACAGATGAGAAGAAGTGAGATTGCATTACAAGCAGGACGTGCTTATACACCCAGCTACTCTGGAGGCTGAGGAAGGTGAGGGTGGCGTGACCCCAGAAGTTTGAGACCAATGTAGGCAACACAGCAAGACCCTCTGTCTCTGAAAACAAAAGAAAAAGAGTTACGTGTGCAAGTCACACAGTACTTTGTGGAGCAGCTGGGTGTGGCTTTATTTTTGCTCCTTTTTTGCATTTGCATCTGGTTTGCTGAGGGCCTGAGAGTTCCCAGCCTCCTAGGGATTGCCTCACCTCAGTGTTTGCTTGATTTCATCACACCAGTTGAAACAATTGTCCAGGAAGGCCTTCTGCGGCGTGTCCTTTAGAACTGAAAGCAAGCACACACTTCATTTTGTTCAGGGAATTCTGTGACACTTATTGAGCAACGAGTAGTACTTTGGGGTGTTGCCTAATCAGAACTGGGAAACTCAACCAGGGAAATGGTATTCTTTAGTTTGATTCAGATTGTACCTCGCTTCTGGTTAGTTTAGAAAATGTGCCCCTAAAAAATCTTTTTAATAAAAGAGATGCTTTAATAAAATACATGTTCTTTTTCTGAGCCCAATGTTGAGAGCACAGACTATCTCCTACATATTAACTAAAAGGTGGCAGATTTTCTAGAAATTATTTTATTTTGAAGAGAAAAATAGCATTGAAACCAGATGTTGCTTTTCTACGTCATCCAAATGCTGTCATCTTCTACACAAGAAAATATGGCAGGGGGTAATCTCTTTCTTGTACTCAGATCTTTCTTTTTCTTTCTTTCTTTTTTTTTTTTTTTTGACACGGAGTCTTGTTTTGTTGCCCTCAATATAGTACCGAGGCATCATAGCTCACAGCTATCTCGAACTCAAGTGATCCTCTCGCCTCAGCCTCCTGAGTATCTGGGACTAGAGGCTCCTGCCATGGGTCTTGCTCTTACTCAGGCTGGTATTGAACTTGTGAGTTCAGGCAATCCACCTGCCTCAGCCTCCACAGTACTAGGATTACCAGTGTGAGCCACTGTGCCCACTTGAAAACATTTTTTTTTTTAAAGGCAAATCTGGTTTCTGAGAGTTCACCTATAACATTACTAAGGCTCAGACCAAATAAAAAAGATACGCTGCAGGAAAAGGCACATAGTCACCTGCTGGCCACCTCTACCTCTGGAAATGTTAAGAACTGAGGTCTTTGCCAGAGTCAGGATTAAGACGAGGCAAACGAGGCCCTCACTTTGGGCAGCAAAATTCTGAAGGGTGCCAAAAATCTTTCTAACCTAAATAAATATTATTTTAATGGATGTTTTAAAATTCATGATGAACAAATGTCAACATTTTAAATAGAAATAGGCTGTTGTCTGTTTGTTTTACCACCCTGTGTCTTTATGTGTTGAGAACAGCCATTTCTGACCAGCCCAAGATCCTGGTCCCCTAAAATATGCCCCTCCACCAGTTGAGTTTATGAGGATTGACAATTGTGGAAACAGATTGGACAATGTGGGGCTTTACATACAGTTACGGCTTTTAAAAAAAATTGTTCCCATTTCTTTTTTTTTTTTTTGCAGTTTTTAGCCCAGGCCAGGTTTGAACTCACCACCTCTGGTATATGGGGCCGGTGCCCTATTCCCTGAGCCACAGGTGCCACCCTTGTTCCCATTTCTATTAAAGAAAATTGTCTGGTTTGGGACCTGTAGCACAGTGGTTAGGCGCCAGCACATACACCCAGGCTGGTGAGTTGGAACCCATCCTGGACCAGCTAAACAACAATCAATGTTGATGACTGCAACAAAAAAATAACTGGGTGTTATGGCGGGTGCCTTCCAGCTACTTGGGAGGCTGAGGCAAGAGAATTGCCTAAGCCCAAGAGTTTGAGGTTGTTGTGAGCTGTGACACCACAGCTCTCTACCAAGAGGCTGTCTCAAAAACAAAAAAAAATTATCCACAGCTAAGATTTCATTAGTGGTAATGGCTTTGCCTACAAATCTTTTATTAATCTTCCTGACTTGGTTCAAGTTATAGGAGATATTTTGATGAATATATATGGGATTATATCTTTTCCTTTTGCTTTCAACTCTAATATGGCTCCATCAGGACCTTGGAGAAGCCTGCTCTTTAAGCTAGATGAGCCGTGGCTCACATGGGTTCTAATTCCAGGTTCAGGTCCCTTACTAGCTGTGTGACCTTGGAGCCTCAGTTTACCCATCTGAAAAACTGAAGTGACTATTACTTACTTCATACACATGAAGCACTTACAACAGTGCCTGGCACTATATAAAAATTACATAAGCCATATAGACCAGTAAGCCTTAGTAATTTTTTTTTTTTTTGAGACAGAGCCTCAAGCTGTCACCCTGGGTAGAGTGTCGTGGCATTACAGTTCACAGCAACCTCCAATTCCTGGGCTCAAGCGAGTCTCCTGCCTCCGCCTCCCAAGTAGCTGGGACTACAGGCGCCCACCACAACGCCCGGCTATTTTTGTTTTGGGTTGTAGCCATCATTGTTGGTTGGCGGGCCCAGGCTGGATTCGAACCTGCCAGCTCAGGTGTACGTGGCCGGCACCTTAGCCTGCTGAGCCACAGGCGCCGAGCCAGCCTTAGTAATTTTAATACTATTTCTCATAATGTGATAGAGTATTTAATGTTCCATTTTCTAAAATCATCTCCTGTACCACATTAAATCATCTCCCATTCCCCAGGAAGATAGATCCCACTCTTGGAGAAACATGGGTGTAATGGAACCAGCACAGGCTCTAAAAAGTGACATCCCTGAAGCCCCAAACCTTTAGCTTAATTGGTGATCCTTTAAGCAGGTCCCTAACTTCTCAAGATGTTGATTTTCTAAATGAGGATAAAAATACCTCCCTCCCCAAAGATGCAGTAAGAACAGAGACAAAATAGAGAATGTCTAACCAAAATATTGACCTATAAAGGAGGCTCAGTAAATACTGGCTTACCTTAAAGCAGTAATTTATAACTGTCCTTTGGGATCTGTGCATCTCTCCAAATGGACTCTGCAAACATGTTGCTCATTATCTTAGTCTCTTTTGTGTTGTTATAACAGAATACCGCCAGCTGGGTAATTACAAAGCAAGGATATTTATTTCTCACAGTTCTGGAGTCTGGGAAGTCCAATATCAAGGTGCTGGCACCTGGTGAGGGTGTTCTTCTGTGTTATCCTTTGGCAGAAGGTGGGAAGGCAAGAGGGAACGGGAGAGCAATAAGATGCTGAACTTGGTTTTATAACAAGCTCACTGATGCGATAATGACATTAATCCATTCATGAGGACATAACCCTTAAGAGACCCATAAGTGACGTAGTCACTTAACAGTCCCACCTCCTAATACTCTTGCCTGGGAGATTAAGTTTCCAACACATTGACCTTCAAACCATAGCAGCCACTATATTATAGTAAATTTAAAATACCCGTACGTATGTTACAACAGTGGTTTGTAGGTGTTAGCACACATAAGCAGCCTGGGGATTTAGGGTAACCACTTCATTGCAGGCTCCCCTAGACTTGCTGGTTTCAGCACTAACAGTCCCCTCATCCCAGAACACCCCTAAGTCCTGGGCAAACCTGGATGGTTGGTCGCTGTGTCTGAGGGCTTGTTCAAACACAAATTCCTAGACTCCCACTTCTAGAGATTACGATCCAGCAGGTCTTCCCCAGAGGGCAGCCTGAGAATTCAAGTTTCTCACCAAGTTCCCAGGTGCCGCTGAGTGTCTGAGATCAAACTTGGAGTAACCCTGTGCTGTGGTTTGAATATATGTGTCCTTACATATGTCAAAACCTAATACCCAATGTGATAGGATTGAGAGGTGGGGCCTCTTGGGAAGTAATTAAGTCAGGAGTGCTCTACCTCATGAATGGAGTTAGTGCCCTTTTCAAAGAGGTGGAAAGGAGCATCCTAGTTCCTTTTTGTCCCTTCATCTCTCTTTACCATTGGAGAGACACAGGGTTCATCCCTTTTTGCCCTTTGCCATGTGAGAACACAGCAATAAGGTGCCATCGTTGAAGCATAGAGTGGACCCTCAGCAGACACCAAATCATGGACTTCTCAGCAATAAATGTCTGCTGTTTGCAAATTACTCAGTCTGAGGTATGTTGTTATAGCAGCAGAAATGGACTAAGACACACCACTGTCTTAAAATATTTTCACAGTATTGTTTTATTTTTTATTTTTTTGCAGTTTTTGGCTGGGGCTGGGTCTGAACCCTCCACCTCCGGTATATGGGGCTGGCCCCCTACTCCTTTGAGCCCTAGGCACCGCCCTTTCACAGTATTGTTTTCATGCACACACTTAATGTTTCATTTCTAAAAGTTGATTGCTTAACGTTGGAAACCCTTTGAGGTCAGTGTTATTATTCTCATTTTATAGATAAGAAAATGGAGGCTTGAAAGGGGTTTAGGAATTTGCTTGAAGCCACATAGTTAGGAATTCATTTAAAGCCAGGTCTGACACAAGAACAGGTTTCTTCCACCCTGTCTGAAACCACTTGCTTTTGGTCTCAACTCTTTTTGTTTGGGACAAATTATTTTTGGGAAAGTACCCTAGTGCCCCTGGGAGATGGCTTCTGGCCAATCACTACCTTTGATCCATCATAGAAACTGCAGAGACCTGAGAGGGGAACTCTGTTTGCAAATTTTGCTTACATATACCTTTTGTTTGTTTGTTTTCTCATTCAATTTTCTTCCCCTTTTAAAATTTCAAAATATTAAGAGGGTACAAATGTTTTTGTTACATGGCTGAGTCAGGGCTATAAATGTGCCCATCACCTGAATAGTGTTCATTATACCACTTAGGTGGGTTTTCGCCCTCCCCCCCCCCACTCCCTGCTTGATTTCCTATGACTTTTACTTCTCTCTGTGCACATATGTGCCCATCAGTCAGTTCCAATTTATTAGAGAGTTCATGCAGCACCTGTTCTTGCATTCTTGAGATGCTTCACTTACGGTAATGGCCTCCAATTCCTTCCAAATTACTGCAAAAGGGTAAAATTAATCCATCCTTTTTCATGGCCAAGTAGTACTCCATGGCATCCATGTACATTTTGTTAATTCGCTCATGTATGGATGGGCACTTGGTTTCTTCTACATCTTTGTAATTGTGAATTGTGCTGCAGGAAACATTCAAGAGTAGATGTCTTTTTGATAAAATAACTTATTTTCCTTTGGGTAGATACCTACTAGTGGGATACTAGGGGTAGGTATAATAAGTCTACTTTTAGTTCTTTGAGGAACCTCCATCCTGTTTTTCATGGGGGTTGTACAAATTTGCATTGTCACCAACAGTGTATAAAGGTTCTTTCTCTCTGAATCCATGCCAGCAACTATTGTTTTTGGACTTTCTAATAAAATCCATTCTACAGACACCTTTTCTAATTAAGAAACAAAGAAAGGTCAAGAAGTGATTTTTGCTTTGCAGGTTGCATTATTTCGACAAACTTCACACCATCAGATATAGAAACCAGAGTTGCCTATGCTGCTTACCAAAAAAATTTCTTAAATCCTCTTTCATGACAGTGTAATGATTGGCTGCCCTGAGCATTATATTTTATTTTTATTCTATGGCTCAGTAGAGTTTATCTGATTTCTGCAATCCCCAAAATGCAGTATTGCTAAATGAACATAGGAATAAACCAAAGCTAATATTTTATTAAATTCTGTAACAATGATCAACGCCATTACATGTCAGTGTGATAAGACTTCCCTTGACGTTCAGTTTATATTGATTTTCTTCTTCTTTTTCATTTTTCACAAAGGAGGCCTAGGCTGGCTTGCTTTTCTGTTTTCCTTATGACTCCTCCCTCTGCTTAGGGAGATGGATATTTAGTTCCATATTCCGTCCTGTCAACTGGTTATACTTTTGACTCAATGCTGGGGCAGGCCTGCTCATTTCTGGAATTGGAACTTTTCCACACAGCTCCAGCGAATGTTAGTCTTTGATTCCAAGAAATGCTAGAAGGTCCCTGAGAGCAATACCTACCTCATGGGGTTGTACAGCAAAATAAGAGGATTTTCTACAGTGCTAAACACAATACCTGGCAGGTGGTGAAGGCCCCACCAAGACGTGCTAATTGGCTGAGCATGGTAGCTCATGCCTGTAATCCTAGCACTCTAGGAGGCCAAGGTGGGTGGATTGCCTGAGCTCAGGAGTTCAAGACCAACCTGAGCAAGAGCAAGACCCCATCTCCGAAAAAGAAAAACAACAGGCATTGTGGCAGGTGCCTGTAGTCCCAGCTACTTGAGAGGCGGAGGCAAGAAGATCACTTGAGTCTGAGAGTTTCAGGTAGCTGTGAGCTATGACGCCACAGCACTCTACCAAGGGCAAAAAAATGAGACTGTCTCAAAAAAAAAGAAAGATGTGCCAGTTCACATCTAACAAAGCTCCCCAGTCTTTGTCTGTTTCCCTTTACACTCCACAAGTGCTTCCCCTGCCGGAAATCTAACCTTCCCGTCCAGCTTGATTCCTCCCTGCATTTTTCATGACATCATGTACTTCTCCTTTGCAACAAAAATCACAATGCCATTGTACACTTTGTTTCTGTGATTTATTTTTATGGCAGTCTTCCTCCTCCATCAGCTGTGTGTGGGATAGTCTGCTCTGATGAGCTGCTCAGATCCACTGTCAGCCTGGGTGCCACTATTGTCCCAAACACTAGAAGTGCGGTCTTTGGCTGCCACCCCTTACCTTAACTAAAGAGAGCTGTCCTGCCCAAGTCCATGCTCCCTTCCAGGACTGACCTGTTTGAAGGCCTGGCCATCTCACCTGTGGGAAACAGCTCTGAAAGATCATACCACCTTCAGCACCCCTTTGTGGGGCTGGCCCAGACTTCTTTTTTTTTTTTTTTGCAGGTTTTGGTCCAGGCTGGGTTTGAACCTGCCACTTCCGGCACATGGGGCCAGCACCCTACTCCTTTGAGCCACAGGCACTGCCCGCGGCTCAGACTTCTGTTGAGCCTATTTCATATTTTGACATTGTCTTCTGCTCAATCCTCCTTCCCTCACTTCCATCCATGGGTTTCAATCCTAAGAGTACTCCTGGAGTCAGCGTCCTGGGAAACACAGCCTGTGGACAGTACCTTCAGTAAAGGGAAGAATTCCATCAGTTTTTGCCAATCGTGTGTATCATAGCCCCTGGCACCGGGAGGATCCTAGCAGATATTTGTGGAATGAATGAACACAGGAATGAATGAATCACCAGTGGTGGTATCATTGGTAATTTCTGGTATATGCCCCACCCCTCTCCTTTCTTCAAAGGGAATGCAACTTCTACACAGCACTTTCTTGGGCTTCTATCCAGGGATCTATTTTCTTCCTCTTTCCCCCTCCTCCATTTTCACTCTTCCAGCCTCCTACCCCTCCTGTTTTTAAGATCTCTGCCTGGCAGTAGGTTCAGCTAAAGAGGTGGGAGGAAGCCTGAGGACAGTGCCTGAGATGTGGAGATGGTGAGTTAAATGAGTGTCCAGGCCACTGGACACTCCTCTCTACCAGAGCCCTGCCAGAAAGGGCCACACCAGGAGCAGAAGAAACCTGTATCTCAAGGCTCTGCTAATTGCACGATTGTCAGAAGGTATTTTCTCATTTTGAATGAGAAGAAAGAGCCTTTTAAAACAACAAAGCTCCTCTATAAATAGAAAAAGAGAACTCACACTTTGAGTCCAGGTGAAACAGTCTCTTTGTTGTTAATTTCTCATCCTCATACAAAGCCCACTGCAGTCAATGCTTTGTTCTCTGCAACCTAGTTTTTTGTTTTCTGGTCTTTTTTTCATTTTGGCTCCTTTTACTCCTCCTAGGAAAAAAATTCCAGATTCAAGCCAAAAGACTGAGTTTTGAGACCTGTTTCTGCCACTTTAGTAGCTTTGTAATGTCTCTGATCTGAGTTCCTCGTCTGAAGCTGGACATTTGCTAACCAGCTCACAGTAGCTCAGGCTCTTGAGTTGCTCAAAAGAAACAATGCATGTGAACAAACTTTGGGGATTCCTTCCTTCCTTCCTTCTGTCTGTCCGTCCGTCCATCCATCCTTCCATCCTTCCCTCACTTTATCACCCTCAGTAGTGCCATGGCATCAAACTGTTAGGCTTCAGTGATCCTCCTGCCTCAATCTCCCTAGTACCTGAGACTACAGGTGCCCATCACAACACCCAGCTAGTTTTAGAGACGGGGCTTTGCTCTTGTTCAGGCTGATCTCGAACTCCAGTGCTCAAGTGATCCATCCAGTTCAGCCTCCTAGAGTGTTAGGATTACAGGTGTGAGCCATGGTGCCTGGCCCTTTGGCTCATTTTAAACTCCACACCGCATCCATTCAGAACAAGTTGCAATGCCTGGAGTATTTAAGGTTACTCTTTCTCTGCTTTTTCTACCAGGCTAAATTCTTCGCTTTCTCTTTCCAGGCTTTCTTCAGGATCTCCTTCTTAGGAATGACTTCCCTGAATATTTGCTCTTCTCATGTCCTAAGGTTAGGTGACCTCAGGTAGGTCAGGTGACCCTCCCCTGAGCTGCCTTAGCACTCTGCTACATCTCTTGATATTCTGAATTGTTCATCAGTGGTGTACTTGTCTGAGCCCACGTGAAAACTATTGTCCTAGGGCACAAGGACTATGTATTGTTTCCCAGAGTCTAGTACAGTGTTTAGGATACAGAAGGTGCATAATAATTGTTGATTGAATGGCTTATCATTCAACAACTTATAGTTGTATAGATTTATGGGGTATGAAGTTGGTTATGATCTTTGAATGGCAATCATTGAACGGCGGCTTTAGATTCCATCCCTCTCCTTCCCTGGCACTAGGCTTTCTGGTTATATCTCAGTGGTGTCACTGGGCAGGGATTCTGCAGGGCGAATAGAGAAGGCCTGTGTCTGTGGTGGAACTTGTTCCTCCTACTTGATTTATAACACAGGCAGTTATGTCTCTGCTGATCTCCAATGTAATTGGCTTAAAGTATTATCTTCTCAAATTTGAATACACAACAATTCATAGGAACCAGGTGGAGTTATGAAGTAGAAGGGATCTTAGAGTTTATAGGGTCCACATCCCTCAAATTATGTTGAGAAACCAGGCTCAGAGGGGGAAAGATTTGTCCAAGCTACCATGATTAATTTATAACTGAAAAGGACATGTGTTGCTTTTGCCTGCCTTAGTTCCTTTGGGGAATCAGCCCTTCCCACTCTTGGACCCAACATTTTGGTTGAGGCTAACTTCACTTCCAAATCCAGGATGAGTATGTGAAGTAGACTTGGCCAATCAGACCATTAGGATTTATATTCCCAGGAGGCCAGTCAAAGGCAATGGAACATGATTTCAGGATGTTGGAAAAGAGAAGTTCATATGCTCCATTGTTGAGAAGTTTATATGCTCTATTGTTGCTGAGAGGAGAGGATACAGCTTGAGATTGTCTTTTTTGTTGTTGTTGTTGTTTGTTAAGCAGGCCTGGGTGAGGTTTGAACCCATTACCCCTGGTGTACAGGGCCAGTGTTCTAACCACTGAGCTATGGCACCTAGTCCATAAGCTTGAGACTGTCAATAGCTACTCTGTCCCCATGGGTGGACAGTCAAAGAAGGCTGTGCCAAGAGATGGAAAGAATGAGTATGTCTTGATGACGTCATTGGTGACCCTGATACAACCATGTCTGACTTCTGATTTCTGTAGGAATTAATTACTGGGGATTATTTTTGGTTTATTTTTTGCTAAGTTAAATGTCTTTCACTTCTCATTCATTAACCTAACTAATCCAACATTGGAGCTAGAACCAGGCCTCTTAATTCCCCAATGCAGTGCTCCTTTCATTAAACCACTGTGGGCATTCCTCTGATTAACCCAATACTACCTCTTGTTACATAGCATAAAGCTGAATTAGGAGGGAATGGGAGAAAGATGGCTGCATTTTGATAAGTGCCAGTCTGTGTTCTTCCAGTGAGGGGCTCCAGGAACCAGTGAGAGGTATGAGGTGAAGGGTATAAGCGGATGGGATGAAGGTGGGATGAAGGTGGCACGAAGAAGCAAGTATATCAAAACCAAACTTTGCTTGCTTTCCTGTTCTGACCCTGGCAGTCTAACAAATCAAGATTGCTGGGGTGGAGGTGGGGAAGTACAAGTGATTAGAAGCAGATTCAGTTGAACAGGTTAGTAAAACATCTCTGGGTCTGGATGTGGGAAGGTTACTGGAGGGCAGCTTGGAAAAGCTGGGCTGGGAGTTAGGACATCATGTTTTAGTCTCAACATCCCTGGACTCACCTGGAGTGTGGGAAAACATAAGGTTGCAGAAGAGCCACAGTCATGATAAACAAACCTCCTACTGGTCCAGAACTACTGTTGAGGTTGTGTTGGGCGATGTCCATTGATGTGGAACCAGGCAAACAATATTATCACTCTGATATGCTAATTAGATTGCTTCATGCTTTGAGGATAGCACGGTTTAGAGTCTCTCAGATCACTTCTTCATTACAATGGGCAGGAAGCAGGAACTGAAACTATTTGGGGTGGGAATCCCTTACTAACTGCACCCCATGGTGGGATTTTTGTTGTTGTTGTTCTTGTTTTGAGATAGTCTTGCTCTGCTGCTCTGGCTGGAATGCAGTGGCACAAGCTAGCACACTGCAGCCTCCAACTGCTGGGTTCAAATGATTCTTCTAGGTCGGGTGCAATGCAGTGGCTTACTCCTATAATCCTTGCACTCTGGGAGGCTGAGCCTGGTGGATTGCTTGAGCTCAGGAGTTTGAGATTGCTATGAGCTCTGATGTCTTGGCACTCTACCAAGGGTGACGAAGTGAGACCCTGTCTCAAGACAAAAAACCAAAAACAGAAAACCCCTGCAATCTTCCTACCTTAGCCTTCCAGTTAGCTAGGACTATAGGTGCCCAGTTAGTTCTTCTTTTTTTTTTTTTTTTTTTTTTTGTGACAGTCTCACTTCGTTGCCCTTGGTAGAGTACTGTGGGGTCATAGCTCAGAGCAACATCAAACTGCCTTCAAGCAATCCTTTTGCCTCAGCCTCCTAAGTAGCTGGGCCTACAGGCACCCACCAAAACTCCCTGTTTTTTTTTTTTTTTTAGAGATGGGGTATCACTCTTGCTCAGTCTGGTCTTGTACTCCTGAACTCAAGCAATCCACCCAACTTGGCCTCCCAGAGTGCTAGGATTACAGGGGTGAGGCACTATGCCTGGCCAAGTTTCCAGAGTCTTCTTGGTAGTATTGAATTCTTTTTTTTTTTTGAGACAGCGCCTCAAGCTGTCACCCTGTGGATAGAGTGCCACAGCATCACAGCTCACAGCAACCTCCAATTCCTGGGCTTAAGCGAGTCTCTTGCCTCCGCCTCCCAAGTAGCTGGGACTATAGGCGCCCGCCACAACACCCGGCCATTTTTTGGTTGCAGCCATCATTGTTGTTTGGCAGGCCCAGGCTGGATTTGAACCTGCCAGCTCAGGTGTACGTGGCTGGTGCCTTAGCTTGTTGAGCCACAGGTGCCGAGCCTGAATTCTTAAACTGTGTGCTGCTTATCTGGAGATATTCAGTTTGTGACAATTTCTTGAGTGTTGTACTTTTTCTATGTGTGTTATGTCCGAGTAAAAAACATCACATTACGTTAAACGCCATTATTGTAGGCAATTATATGGCATTGTAGAGGTCTTAGAAATAAAACTAAACGGGAACCACTGAAATGATGGAATAATATTCTGTTATAAGGAGGCCATGTAGATGACCCAGAATATATTTCTATTAGTTTATACATACAAATATATATAGTATTCAAAGTGAAAAATATAAATTAACAAATTACATAATAGAATGTTTACAATCCTCCAGGAGCCCAGGACACTGGTTGGGAAAACTGAAGTGTTATGACAGCTCAGGATCACAGTGTCAGTGGATCTCAAACCTGTTCCCGTCTCTACACTCCCCTTGTCACCACGCTAGTTCAACCTAATAACAGTTCTGGCCTGGACTGGAGCCATAGCTTCCCATTCTTGCCCAGTGGATAATCCATTGCCTCCCCAAGAGAAGACAATGGGTTGAAAACATGGCTCAACTTACTCTTCCACATGAAGCCCTTCAAAGACATCCTGATTCTCTTTTTTTTTTTTTTAAAGACAGGGTCTCATTTGTTGTCCAGGCTAGAGTGTAGTGGCATCACCATAGCTCACTGCCCAGCTAACTTAAAACATTTTTTTTCAGACATGAGGTCTTGTATCCTCAGTGCAGCCCTTATTCTTTGGTGACCAAGAGCTGAGCACAGATGTGCTCATCACTGTTCCAACTCATAGCCAGGACCATTTCGATTCTACTTGTTTTGGCACTGACCACTTGTTTAGACATCACAGCAACTTTTGAGACACCCAGTTGAAATTACAACTTTCTTTAGTATTTAATATGCCAAATTATCCTTTTTAGCATCAAAAAAAATCCCTAATTCTGTCCCTAAAATTTTCTCAAAGCATAAGGGGATGGGGGAAAGGAACTTCCCCTGAGTATCCACTATCGGTCTGCAACATGAACTGGTTGTGTTATAAGCAAAATGCACTGATTAAGAGTGAAATCTGCTTCCAGACCACCTGTTTCTGTGTTCAACCCCCTGCTCCACTTCATGGCTATAAGCAGAGCAAGTTTCTCTTGTCCTCACTTTCTTTGTCTGTAACAGGGAGGTAATAATCACATCTCCCTCTTAAAGTTGTTGTGAGATCTAAATGAGTTAACGAATAAACACTAAATTGATAAAGCAAGCAGAATAGTGCCTGGCACCTATTAGGTGCCATGTGAGTTTTCGTTATTATTATTACTGATCTTATTTTATGCCCATTTAATTTAGTTCTTATAACAGCTCTGTGAGATAGATCAGAGGTTGAAAATTGTCAGCCTATAGGTTGAACTTGGCCTGCAGAAGTGTTTTGGTTGGCCTACAGATTTTTCTTTGACTCTGGGGTTTATATAAAAATCTGGATTTCTATCTTTTTGTCTGCTGTGTGCTTCATTTGACAGCAACCAACAGAAGCTCAGTCCTTGAGTTTTTTAGATGAGAGATGCACCTTGTTTGTGTGCCACCACATGGGGGGATGGTGTTAGTGCTCATTGATTAAAACCCCCAACTAATAGCAGCTTCAAGTAACAATTTATATATCACTTAAGAAGTCCAAGGTAGGGTAGATTCAGGGTTCATAAAGGGACATGAAAGTGGGATCAAGAACTGTTGTTTTCTCACTGTTGCTGTTTCCCCTGTCCTCTACAGTCTTTTTGGCTTGTCAGCTATGTTGCACCCCCTCACATGCCTCCAAAGGCTCACATGTCCCATGCGATATAATCTTGTCTGGTGAAGAAGAGCATGTCTTCCAATTGATCCCCCCCCCTTTTTTTTCTTTTTTAAGAGACAGTCTCACTTTGTCACTCTCGGTAGAGTGCCACTTTGTCACTCTCAGTAGAGTGCCATCGTGTCACAGATCACAACAACCTCAAACTCTGGGGCTTTAGTGATTCTCTTGCCTCAGCCTCCCAAGTAGCTGGGACGACAGGTGCCCACCACAACACCCAGCTATTTTTTGTTGCAGTTTGGCCAGGGCCAAGTTCGAACCCACCACCCTTGGTATATGGGGCCAATGCCCTACCCACTGAGCCATAGGCACCACGCCTTTTTTTTTTTTAATTGTTGGGGATTCATTGAGGGTATAAGAAACCAGGTTACACTGATTGCATTTATTAGGTAAAGTCCCTCTTACAGTCGTGTTTTGCCCCCAAAAAGTGTGGCATACACCAAGACCCCACGCTCCTTCTCTCTCTCTGTTCTTTTCCCTACCCCTCCCTCATTCTTTCTCTCTCTGATCTCCCCTTCCCCCACACCCACTGTGTCATTAATTGTCCTCATATCAAAATTGAGTACATGGGATTCATGCTTCTCCATTCTTGTGATGCTTTACTAAGAATAATGTGTTCCACTTCCATCCAGGTTAATACGAAGGCTGTAAAGTCTCCATTTTTTTTAATGGCTGAATAGTATTCCATAGTGTACATATACCACAGCTTGTTAATCCATTCCTGGGTTGGTGGGCTTTTAGGCTGTTTCTTGCCCTTGGTAAAGTACCATGGCATCACAGCTCACAGCAACCTCAAACTCTTGGGCTTATGAGATTCTCTTGCCTCAGCCTCCCAAATAGCTGGGACTACAGGCTCCTGCCACAATCCCCAGTTATTTTGTTGTTGTTGTTGTCATTGTTTAGCAATGACATTTGGACTGGGTTCAAACAATGAACCCTGGACTGGGTTCAACCCTGCCAGCCCCGGTGTATGTGGCTAGCGACCTAATCACTGAGCTATGGGTGCCAAGCCAATCCCTTTTTTCTTATAAAGAAAAACCTTTAAAAAAACTGCTAGTTGGCTGGGCCAGGTGACTCATGCCTGTGGTTGCAGCAATTTGGGAGACTAATGCAGGAGGATCTCTTGAGCCCAGGCATTGGAGGTTACAGTAGTTACGCTCATACCAAAACACTCCAGCTGGGAAGACAGAGTGAGACCCTGTCTCAGGAAAAGAAAAGGGAAGGGGAAGGGGAAAGGAAGGAAGAGAGAGAGAGAAAGAGAGAGGAAGGGAGGGAGGGAAAGAAGGAAGGAAAGGAAGGAAAGAAAGAGAAGAAGAAAGAAAAGAAACCCTAGCTACTGCCGTCTGAGTTCACAACTGGCCAAAGCTGGACCTGTGCCAACACCCCGGTTGTCGGGGGGCCTAAGGGGGCCTAGGGAGGCTGCCCCACACTTCCTCCTGCTGCTCTGAGTGGGAAGGCAGGATCTGTTACAGAAAGCAGGAGGCAAGAGGGTGAGCAGGTGGGGCTGCCGGCACCTGTCACCCAGTTACCGCTCAAGCACACACACCCAGCTCCCTTCACCTATTTAGCTACCTGGAGGCAAGTGAATTTGTGATTCCCCAACTGAAACTCATAGAAAATGCATCATTTTTCCAAAGTTATACAACGAATACAGGCTTAGAATAATGCCTGCCACGTATAAGCATTTAACAAATGATAGTTACTAATTCTCTGACTTATGGGAGAGTTGGGGTGTGATTAGTTTAGACAGATTAAAAAAAAATCACTTTTAGTTCTTTAGAAAGGAGCCCTTTATAGGTTCAAAGTGGCATGATGACTTTGCTTATTAGAGCTTGAAATTCAATTGGGATTTTTTTTTTTGGCCAGGCCGGGTTTGAACCCACCACCTCTGGCATATGGGGCCAGCACCCTACTCCCTTGAGCCACAGGTGCCGCCCTCAATTGGGATATTTAACTCTTGCCTGGATCGTCCATCACACCACACAATAGCTATGGTGTCTCCAGGTAAACAGGTACATTGTCACGATGCTATGTAGAGACAAGGGCACTACTTCTTGGTCAGTAATTTTCAACTGGCATGCCACAGCATGCTGGTGGGCTGAGAGGATCTCAGATGTGCTGTGAAAATGTTTAAAGATCATTGATTAAATTATTTTTGAAAGAAGTTCAAAGCACAGTAAGTCTATTCTTTATTTTTTACCCTTTTTTTTGATCAACATAACTGAAGTGTGCTGTGGAAGTTTAACTATAAGTTCAAGTGTGCCTAAAAGGCTGAAAAACACTGACCTTAGATACTTGCCATAGTCTGAATAGTAATGTATAGTCTGAATTTCAACATATGAAAATCCATGTGGTAGAACTTAATTGTCAGTGTGATTATCTCAAAAAAAAAAAAAAAAAATAGCCGGGCCGTGTGGTGGGCACCTGTTGTCCTCGCTACTTGGGAGGCTGAGGCAAGAGAATCATTTGAGCCCAAGAGTTTGAGGTTGCTGTCAGCTATGATGCCAGGGCACTCTACCAAGGGCAACAAAGTGAGTGTCTCAATTAAAAAAAAAAAAAAAGTGCCACCTTGGAAGCAAAGGCCAAACCCTCAGGAGGACTGAACCTGTTGGGACCTTGATCGTGGACTTCCCAGCCTCCAGAACTATTATTTATAAATTACCCAGTCTCAGATATTTTGTTTTAGCAGCCCAAATTAGCTAAGGCAGTTACTCATGAATCAAACCACTCTGGAGGGCATTGTTTTATGAGAGCAGAGCAAAGTGGAGTGCATCAATGGTGTGGGCATCAGAAATTGCTGGAACCTCTTTACCAGGCTTGCCTGCCATTCCATAATGGGGCAGGGAGCTGTATTAAATAAAAGTACACAGTATGTAAGCAAAGTTGTTTCTACTTCTACACTAAAGATAGAACCCCAAAACAAGACCCAGCAGGATGTTTCTTATTGGAAACCTTGGGCTAGCAATTAAATTCAAGCTGATTCTTTTTCTGCTCTTCCTCAACTGTAACTAACTAGCCACCTTTAGAATAAGCAGGGTGGAGCCTAGACCTTTACTAATCCTAATCCCCTGAGATAATCTTTTTAAAACTCACCACCACAGTCAAGTTGGGAGGATTGCTTAAGGTAAGGAGTTTGAGGTTAGGGCAAAATAGTGAGATCCCCATCTCTACAAAAAATAAAAATATTAGCTGGTCATGATGGTACATGGCTGTAATCCCAGCTACTCAGGAGGCTGAGGCAGAAGAATCCCTTGAGACCAGGAGTTTGAGGTTACAGTGAGCTAGAACATACCACTGCACTCCAGTCATCAACAGCAAGACTTAGTCTCTTAAAAAAAAATAAAGACGACAACAAACTCTTGGCAACAAACGAAGGCCCAGCTTTTTCTACCTCTGCATTCTCTTTCAGATCCCTTTGCCCTCACCGGTTATTTCCTGGGCTGAATCATCCGCTGACTATCTGGTTACCTCCTTGGGGAACCAAATAGTTTTAAACATTTTCAGTGACTCATTTACCTCCACCAGTTTTTATTTATTTATTTTTCTTGATGCATGTGTGTGTCTCTCACTCACATTAAGACTTTTTTTTTTTTAAGTTTCTATTTGTTTGGTCATAGAAAACCCAGTTTCTACTTTCTTAGCGTGTCTCTTCACTTGATTTTGAGTTTTCTAGTTCATACGGTTGAAATAAAGATATTGTTACTTAATCTTTAACCAAGTCCCAGGTATAGGCAAAAATATCCCCTTGGGATACAAAACTTACAAATTCCTTGATAAACAAAGAATGCCACATCACTACTCTTTTACAAACTGGAAAGTCCTGATGTCTTAGCACATGTTGCCAGGTGCCCTGTGTCTGAAGTCCCTCAGTAATGAAACTGAAAGAGCCAATGGTACAGCCCCATTTCATTATTTTAAAGCAGCCCTGCAAATACAGAAAAACACTCGAGGAAAACAATATGAGTGAACGGGACCCACGTGACAGCAAATCCTCAGCAGCCGGCCTTTAGACCATTCTAACAAAGGCTTGGTTCTTTCCAGCTTGAGATCACTGCTCAGGTCTTCCTGGAGCATATTTAAAGTAAAATGAACCTCTTTCTACTAATCCTATAGTTGTTCTCTCTTACCAATGTACTCCTTGAAGGCCTCTTAAGATAATGTCTGGTCTCTGCTGAATGCAGGCATAAATCCCACAGGTGGCAACCTTTGTGGAACACAAGCAGTCCCATCTCCTTTGATTTATCTTGCTGGCTTTCTTCCACTCCCACAGCAAGCTCCCAACAGGCTGCAAGGAATCACAATTACCCAGCAGGCCAGGATATTTACACTGATCCATAGGGTGGGCCTATATTTTTCACATTGACTATTTCTTTGTTTCATCGAATAATCCATCATGTCATTGCCTGTCAACTCTTCTTCCAAAGCGTAGGTGACATGGTATTCCGTAGCCAATATGTACCTAACTATTCGCCTAAGGGGTTATTTTCAACTTTTCATTATTGCAAATGATGCCATACTGAACGTCTTTGTATATACAGAACAGTGGTCCCCAACCTTTAAGGCTCCAGGGACCAGTTTCATGGAAGATAATTTTTCCACGATGGGGGGAAGGGCAGGGAGTGGTGTGTGTGTTTGTGTATTGAGTCTGGTGGTGATGCAAGTGCTGTAAACACCAACGAAGCTTTGCTCACTCACCCACCTCCTGCTGTACAGTGGGTTTCTGACAGATCATGGACCAGAACATTTTTGGCACCAGGGATGAGTTTCATGGAAGACAATTTTTCCATGGACCAGGGGTAGGGTGGGGCATGGGACAGGGGATGAAGCTCGGGTGGTGCTTGGGGACCGCATCTTGACAAAACCTCCTTTTTAAAAGCACACAGGTAAGCTGAGAATATATTTATATGTAAAACCGTGTAGGCAATACAAAATTCCCCTCCTAATCTGTCTCCCAGGCCATCTCCGGCTCCTTCCCAAGTGGAATCATGCTAATTGGCTAGGTGTGCACCTTTTCATAATCGTGTCTGTGCATTTACACACACATACAGAGAAGGAGCGGAGAGGGAAAGGGGGGGTTTCATTCGGTGGTCCTGGATTTCGTTTTTCATCACCGGGGCAGTTGTGTATTTTCTGTTTCTCATCTTGTTTTCTTCACCTAACGTATCTAGAGGATCTTTCCAAGTTGTAATTTGAACTTCTCCTTTTCTTTTTAACTGTCACATAGAATTCTAGAATCAGTTGACAAATGTTTGGTGAGTCCCTACTATGTGACAAGTCGGAAGGATTCGGAGACTATGATCTCACGGGGCTCTTCTGCTCACCCCAGTAAGGGCCTACCGAATTTAGCATTCTCATTTTGATGAAACATGTAGGTTTTTCCTCCAGGACAAATGTGTACAAGAGGGAACACTGACTCAAAGATCTCTTGACATGTATCATGAAATTGTTTTCCAGGAAGCGGGACCAGTTTATATTCTAACAGAAGTGTGTGAGAGTGCTGGCTTGGTAATTTGGTAGACAAGACATTTGAGTTTGAATTTGTATTTTTATGTTACCACTGAGATTGAATATTATTTCATGTTTATTAGTTATGTTTATTTTCTCTATGGATGGTTAACATTCTTTCTTTTGCTCAGCTTTTAATAAGGTTTTTACATTTTCCTATTTGCATAAACACAATATGTAGTTGACTTTTTCTTCTTTTTTAATTTTTGTTGCAAATATTCTTTTTTTTTGAGACAGAGCCTCAAGCTGTCACCCTGGGTAGAGTGCAGTGGCATCACAGCTCCCAGCAACCTCCAACTCCTGTGCTCAAGCTATTCTCCTGCCCCTGCTTCCCAAGTACCTGGAATTACAGGCGCCTGCCCCAACATCCAGCTATTTTTTTGTTGCAGCCATTATTATTGTTTGGCATGCCCGGGCTGGATTCGAACCCACCAGCGCAGGTGTATGTGGCTGGCACCTTAGCCGCTTAAGCCACAGGCGCCGAGCCACAAATATTCTTTCCTATTTGCTTTTTACATCTAATATTTTTGGGGGATGCTGTCCACAAAACTTTTTATTTTATAAAGGTTTCATTTTAGTGAAGTTAAAGCATCTATTGTTTTCTCCTTTATTTTTCTTTTATTGTGTTTATGCTTATAAACTACTTCCCCAAATCAAGATAATCACCTATTTACTTAGCTATTGGCTTCATTTTGAGCATCAAACTTTTCATATTTCTTCCTTGTTTTTTTGAGACTGAGTCTCACTCTGTCACCCTGAGTAGAGTACTGTGGTGTCATCTGTCACCACAGCTCACAGCAACCTTAAACTCCTGGGTTCAAGCACTCCTCCTGCCTCAGCCTCCCAAGTAGCTGGGATTACAGGTGCCCACTACAATATTTGGCTAGTTTTTCTATTTTTAATAGAGATAGGGCCTCTCTCTTGCTCAGGCTAATCTTGAACTCCCAAGCTGAAGCAATCCACCTGCCTCGGCCTCCCAGATTGCTAGGATTACATGAGCCACCATTGCCTGGCCAGCATCAAACTTTTTAACACATCTGAAAAATATTTTTCGTAGGGAATGAAGAAAGATTTAACTTTATTATTATTTTTTCCAAAATTGTACTTACACAAAGTACAGAATGACCCTTCCTTTGCCCTTTGAATCTGATGCCATAGACTATGTCCCCATTTATCCATATGAAGCCCTTCTTTTTATTTACATTTTTCACTTTCATCACTGGATCCGCTTCTATTTCATATGCTCCATAGATACTCACTTTAATGTGTTTGATATGGGTCCTTGGATAATATATACATCCTTACTGGGCGGTGCCTGTGGCTCAAATGGGTAGGGCACCGGCCCCATATGCTGGAGGTGGTGGGTTCAAACCCAGCCGCGCCCCCCCCAAGTATGTGTGTGTATATATATATATATATATATATATATATACATACATACATACATCCTTATAAAATGTACATTCAATGGCAAAATCCGCCATATTATTCTGTTTCTTAAATGATCAGTCTTACTAGAAGTGGGTCCATTTTGTTCATCTTTTCAAATAGTCCATTTTTTGGTTTATTAGTCTTCTCTAGTTTATTTCTGTGGCTTCCATTTATTGTTTCTTTGCCTTATATTTCACTGAGCCAGTTCAATTATTTCCTCAGTTTCACAAATTCAGTTTAGTTTATTTTTTTCAATTTCTTTTTCCCTAAAAAATTTGTTTAAAGCTATAAATTCTCTTTGGTGCTACTACTTTAATTGTGTTTCATAATCTTATCCAGGCAGCATTTTTAATGTTGTTCAATTCTAAGCAAACTTAATGTTCCTTGTAATTTCTAGTTTAACTTGAGAGTCACTTTGGTAAAATATATTTTGGTTTTTGGACATAAAAAGTAATTTTTAATATCCTCTTATTATTGCTTTGTAATTTTATTATAACATGATTGGTAGGATATTAACTCTGTAATTGATTCAAGTTTACTTTGTGATTAATTTTTATGAGTGTTCTATATTTACTTGGAAAGATTATGTAATCTCTGCTGGTCCATATTTAATTTTATTATTGGTTTTTTCAAATGATCCATACATTGGTGATGATTGTTAGTTTTTATTTGCCTGATTGCTCTAACAGATTCTGAAAAGAATATGTGGAATATCTAACAACAATTGTATCTTCATTTCTTCCTAGAGTGTTACCAGCCATTACATTATGTAATAGAGACATATTCGCAGTCATTATGTTTTATTGAACCTTGTCTATCCTAATGTGCAATGTCCCTTTTTATGTCTTGTGCTTTATTGTCTTGAATTCCATTCTGACGACAAATAGTAGTATTTCTTTTTTTAAAGTTTTTTTGTTTGTTTGTTTGTTTATGATAGGGTTTCACTATGTTGCTCAGGCTGGAATTGAACTCCTGGGTTCAAGTTATTCTTCTTGTCTCAGCCTCCCAAGTAGCTGGGACTATAGGCATGTGCCACTGTGCCTGGCTTAACAGCAGTATTTCATTTTTATTTTATTTATTTATTTATTTTTTTGAGACAGCCTCAAGCTGTCACCCTGGATAGAGTGCTGTAGCATCACAGCTCATAGCAACCTCCAATTCCTGGGTTAAAGCGAGTCTCCTGCCTCTGCCTCCCAAGTAGCTGGGACTATAGGCGCCCGCCACGACGCCCGGCCATTTTTTGGTTGCAGCCGTCATTGTTGTTTGGCGGGCCCGGGCTGGATTCGAACCCGCCAGCTCAGGTATACGTGGCTGGCGCCTTAGCCTGTTGAGCCACAGGCGCTGAGCCTATTTTTCTATTTTGTAGTTCGGCCGAGGCCAGGTTTGAACCTGTCACCTTTGGTATATGGGGCTGGTGCCCTACTCAATGAGCCACAGGCACCACCCTTAACAGCAATATTTCTAAGTACTTTACTTTCCTTTACTTCTTGAGGTACTTTTATGTACCACTGAGTCTATTTTATTGCATAGTCACATAGAAAAGATAGTTTAGCTGGCTATAAATGTGAACATAACACATTTAGGTGGTGCTGTTTTTTCCTCTTAATCTTTCTTGGCATTCTATAGGACTTTCAAGCTAAAAATGTTTCCTTAATTCTGGCAGTTCTCTGTCATGCCTTCAAATATTGCCTGCCCTCTGTTCTTTTTTCTCCTTCTGGGATTCTCATTATATGACACTGAGATTTCTCCTTATGTCTCAACTTTCCTTAGGTATTTCCATCATTTTGTCTTTTCTGGGTTGGATGTGACAGAGTTCACTGCGTTTGATCTCCCAGCTCAGCAATTTGTTTTTCAGGTGTATTGCTGGAGGTATTCATCTCAATGATTCAGTTACTTTATTTCAGCTATCATTTTTTTTTTTGTAATTGGTTTTCCACTTGGTTCTTCCGTATTCTTCTAGTTCTTGTTTCATTTTACCAATATTGTCTCACATTTGTTTGATGATTTTTATGCTTATTTAGCATTTGTTATTTATCCACTGCATTGATTCTGTTTTTCTCTACTTGTCATTTTTCCTTTGTTGTGATATTCTTTAGGTGTATTTTTGGGAGTGAGGGGCATATATTCCTTTGGGGGCATCGGCTTCCATTGTTGGCAGTGTGTACTGGGGAGCAGTCAGTATGCCAGGGCTGTGGTGGGGTCAGGTCCTGGGAGATGGTGGGGCTCCCTTTTCTAGATTATTTATAAGATGAGGCCATTTTCTCTACCCAGAAGGGAAGTTGTTCTTTGTCCTCTTTCACTAGTGTACAATTATGTATTATTTGATCAGATAAATTCTCTTCTACTTTGACACATAAACGACTTTCTGTACTTACCTGATGGGACATGTGTATTAATTCAAATGTGAGCTCATAAAAGCATTCAGTATAAGGGAGAGCAGACTTAGGGGATTGAAATCAACAACTCAGGTGATGCAGGGGGCAATAATGGGAGGAGAAATTCTGAGAGAATTAACCGTCTTCATCTCAGATCTATAATCATTCATCTTGCATCTGGGCAGAGAGGGCGACTGAATATTGAGAGTAGTGGCGAAAACACGTACTTAACTCTGACACTTAATAGCTTTGAAACTCTGGGTAAGTATCTTACTGTTGCTGAGCCTCAGTGTTCTCATCTGGAAAATGGGACCAAAATACTGACCTCAGAATGGTGTTGTTAGAAGTTTATGAGACAATACATATAAATACTCTGAGTTTCATGCATGGTACCTGGCCTTCAAGAGGTGATTAATAAATTGGAGATCCTTTCCCCAAATATTCCTTTCCACTGGAAAGTTACCAACTTGGGGCAAAAGAATGAAAACTATCAATTTTCAGTGAACATGAACGTCTTTACATTTCATTTACTCTATTTCTACTTATATTCCACCTGTGTTTAAGTTATCGCAAGTCACACTTTGCAATTACATCAGTGCATAGATATATCTGAATTTCAAGGAAAACCTATCTTTAAACATGCTCCTGTGCACTTTAACCCAAGTAGCTTTCTTTCCAGAATAGTCTTGTTTTGTTCTGCACCTCGTTCCTCAAGTGTAAGCAGGCGGAGGGTAGAGATAGTCTCTTGTTTCTAAATTTTTTGTTTGTGAATTTTTGTTGTCTATTCTTTCACTTTTCTTTCGTTCTTTTTTACAAAAAGCTGCTATTTTTAGTTTTTCTCAGTATTCTTGTGAACACTGGGAACTACTCTGTTGTCAAAATCTTTGTAGCTGGCTCCTTTGTAGCTGGATATATTTTGTAATCAGTTCTGAAATGTTTAATGGCTCCTCATTTTTCATGTCAGCTGTGTTTCCCGTGTTAAAGATAATCGTGAGTAATAGCCAAGGCTTGATCCAGCCACCTACTCCCTTTTTCAATGAGTCTTTGAAAGGCACAGAGAGTTCAAATTCCTAAAGCTGATAGAAACCAAATCTTTAATCCTTTTCTGTTTGGTGTTATGACTTTCCTCAAAGATGTTATTGTTAACTTCAATTCTGAGCATTTATCTGTCCTTGGAATTTGTGTGATTTATCCTTCTAACATTTGTGGGTGTTTTCTAAGTTGTCTTCTTTTTTTTTATTTCTTGGTGAATGATTCTTAAAAAGTTTCAGATTTTTAAATGGGTAACAGACATTTAAATGTCATGGACTAATAAAAAAGAAAAATAAATTGAGGACTGCTACAGTGTTGCCAACATTTTATTTTTGCCATGACTGTACAAGACCAAAAAAAGAAAATAACATCTTCTGTTATTGTCATTTCGTGAAAGGGCATTTTAATATCAAAACTAGGAGGAAATCTTGAGATAAAGGACAGTCCTTTAAATGGAATACAGAAAAAAGAAACTTGCTACATTATCCTTTTTCTCTTTCTGCCTAGGACCAGTGAAAAACCTCCACAAAGACATTTGGGAACTGCTGTCTCAAGAGCTCTGTCCAGAGCCTCTTAACAGTTTGCTCTGAGCATTTTCTGTTGTTCATTTGATTCTGTCAAGGTTGTTCCTACCTGGCACTTTCCTTTTTTGCTCCAGCAACATTTAAAGACCTTTCCCCCAGCAAAGGCTTTGCTGCCACACGGAGAGCCTTGATCATCAATTCTGTTAGGCGAGGTGTCAAAAGAGCTGGTGGTGGAAAAAGCCCAGCAGAGGCGGCAGCTGTTAGCTCTGAGGAAACCAAGCAGCTGTTCGCTGTCGTTCCAGGGCTATCTCATCATTTATTGCACACGAAGGTGGCTTTACGATTCTCCTTCATCCTTGTCCTAGTCATCCAGGCTGTGAAAACCCAGTGCCTTTAATCTTGGTGCCATTTTCAAGGTCTTCGCCATTCGTCTCGCTTTCCTCCAGGGCTTTCTGTAAGTTCTTTGTGTCAGACTCTGGAGTGTGTTCCAATGTCAAAAACGAAATGCAGCTCGCCATCAAGAGGAGATCCCTCCCCTTTTGGCTTTGATCAGATTTCCTTTCTGACTTCCAACCAGAACCTCTGTAAAATTACGAAGAAGATGAAGTGTCTAATGTACCTGGGCTTTCCTCTTCACCCTTCATTTCATTCTCCATTCCTTTTCTCTTGAGAGCTGGCAGCTTCATGCTGTCCTCTCTTCCTCCAGACTGTAAGTAATCAAATAAAACCACTCACACTAAGGGGCTAGGAGCTTAATTATCTCCCTCCCAGAGGCTTTTGCACACAATGAAGTGGAAAGAGAGCCCAGCTTTGGAGTCTGGAGGATTTAATTCCAACCATGGCCCTACTAGCTGCTCTGGGGACAGGCAATTTAAATTATTTCCTTGAGACTCTGTTTCTTCATCAGCAAAATGAGAATGATAATAACAGCTACCTCACTGCCTTGATGTAATAATTAAATGAGCTTTTGAAATGCTTTCATCTGAAAAGTGTTTAGATCATTTGTCCCTTTTGGGGATTGTAAATGCTGGAAACCTACTTCTGATAGCTTGAGTAAAGATACTGGATTTGACCAACCAAGTCTTAAGTAGGGCAAGATCAAGCGGCTGTGGGAATGCAAGAGGTCTTCTTTCCTTGTATGTAGCAGATCATTTTAGTGTTCACGAATATCTGGTTCTTCTCACCTTTGTAGGCACAAACCGAAGTTGAACTTCCTAGTCCTCCTTGCCTTTCAGTGGAACTGTGTGACTGAGCTCTGGCGAATGAGTGTGGAAGGAAGCAATACATGTCTCTTCCTGGCTTGCTCACGAAGCCTTCTGTGTGATCTTTCATCTCTCTCTCTTCCTCCCCTCTTCTGCCTTGGTTGATTTCAGGGGGATCTTGAAACCACAAACTGACAGAGATGAGAAGGAAGCAAACTGGATCCCTGAGTCACCACTTGGACAGCGATGAGCCCTCCAACCAAGATAATTACCTTTGAATTTTGCCTGAGCAAGAAATAAACTTGTGTTAAGCCACTGCGATTTGGGGTTGTTTCTTATAGCAGGTAGTCTCCTTTAATACTATATCTTGAGCCTGCTTCTCTCTACCTCCAGTATCACTTATATCTCTTGTTGCATGTAGCTTTCTCCACCTTCTTATTCTCATGATGGTGGGAAAAGGCCACCACCAACAGTAACCAAATTGACCTTGCTTCCTAAAAACTGTTTTCAATTGAAAAACTTCAAATTCCTTGGAGAGGGCCTGGATTAGGTCCTGCTGGTACTGGGTGCCATCCCTGAACCAATCAACATGTGGTGTCTGTGAGGATGGGGGAAAGGTAATTCCACTGAAAAATCGTGCTCGGCAGCCAGCCCCAAACTACTAACACCGGTGCTCCATGCTTGAGACCCGACAAGATTTAAAATAAGAAATGTGCGGCACTCCCAGGGGACCATCATCACAACCCCTCCGCTGGCAACCAATGGAAATGAGGCATGCAAATGAGCGAGAGTGAGGCCCAGGGATTGGCTGAGCTTCTGTGCACGCGGTTGACCTCCACAAGGAGGGCAGGGCCTCCTCCAGCGTCTGCCTTAGAATGGGAGCAGTTTCCGACTAGGACCTTGTCCATTGCCAAGAAAAACAAAAATGCAAGTGGAAGAAAGAAAGGAACACCAGGAGAATGAAAAGATATTTTTCTTCTTATATATTCTTTACAAAGAATGGATGTCTAAGGATGGCATGTCAGACATCAGGTAATGAATTCTGTTTTGGAGGTGGATAGCTTTTCCCGATTGCTTTCAAATTATATAGGTTTAATACTATATTGCCCATCCTGTGTTGGGAGCTACAGGGGTAGGGCTTCAAGTTCTGGGTCCTGGGTTCTCAGCAGACACTAGAGTTATATTAATATCTGCAGTAGGTAAGGGGTGTGATGCAGGAAAGGCCATAAAGTGATCTTAAGATGCACTGCAAGATATGGCAGATGAAAATAGGAGTTTAATTCTCCCAAAGCATGATTCTCCGAGTATGCTCTCCCTAGGACTAAAGTAGCCCTTTCCCACCACTAACAGATAATCATGTTTCATTTCAGGATGCAGCCCCAGCACACCTGGGAACAGCCCACTCACACGTAGGGTCCTTTGTGCTTTATTAGAACACCTAGATGTGCCTTGGTTTATTAAAATGACATCTTTTTATTATTTAACTGCAAAGATTAAAAGTGTTAATCCTACAAACTTTAGAAAGTTCAAATAAGCTCAAAAAAGAAAATAAAAATTTCCCAGTATTCTACTATCTAGGGGAATATACACACACATTTCTTTCTTTTTTTTTTTTTTTTTTGTAAGACAGAATTTATTCACAGAAAAGAAAGAAAAGAATACAGAAAACATTAAGGCATCTGTTAGAGGGAGAAAATTCTAGTGGGGAGAGAGAAGCTCTCTCCATTTCTCTCCCAGTCTTTCCC
>CAUYON010194990.1:0-31038 GCA_963573935.1 Arctocebus calabarensis | reverse complement strand
GGGAAGGAGGAGTCAGAGGGAGGGAAGGAGGGTGGGGGAGAGAAGGGAAGGAGGAGTGAGAGAGTCGGGGAGAGAAGGGAGGAAGAGTGAGAGGGAGGGAAGGAGGGTGGGGGAGTGAAGGGAAGGAGGAGTGAGGGGGAGGGAAGGAGAGTGGGGGAGAGAAGGGAGGGAAGAGTGAGAGGGAGGGAAGGAGAGTGGGGGAGAGAAGGGAGGGAGAGTGAGAGGGAGGGAAGGGAAGGAGAAGGAAAAATGGTTCATTTTGCCTCAGTTTACCATGTTGAGCAAACTGACAGTTGATGAAATTTGACATTCTCCACTGACAACCTATAATGAGTTGGGCCACTTAATCTTTTTAACAGAAATCACTAATTTTTGATGGAATTCTTTTTTGCTAGAAGAAGAGATCAACTTTGGGAAGCTTATCACAAAACCACCTTCAGAAGGAACAACTCTAAGGGTAGAAGACCTTGTGAAACAGTATTTTCAAACTGCAGAGAAGGTAATTTAGTACTTTTGAATATGGCTTTCTTTGTTGTTGTTGTTGTTTTGAGAGAGGGTCTCATGTTGTCACCCCGGGTAGAATGCCATGGCATAGCTCAGAGCACCCTCCAACTCTTGGGCTTAACCAATTTTCTTGTCTCAGCCTCCCAAGTGGCTGGGACTACAGGCACCCACCGTAACACCCGGCTATTTTGTTGTTGGTGTTGTTGCAGTTGTCGTTGTTTAGCAGGCCGGGGCCAGATTCTAATCACCATCCTCGGTGTATGTGGCTGGCACCCTACTTGCTGAGCTATAGGCGTCAAGCCTTGAACATGGTTTTGTTAAACATTTCTTAATTTAAAGTATATTTAACTGATACTTTAAACAAAATGAATCCTCAGAATGTTTCTGTGAAGGAAGTAGAGTGACAATTAATTATATGTATTTGTGCTTGTTAAACATCTAGAAAAATTCATGCTTAATTAATGTTATTAATATCACTGTTATAATTGATGGTGTTATTCTTGCTCTATCTTTTTATCTCTACTGTAAAAGTCCAGTATCTACTTTTCTCACCTTTGGGTGTAATTTCAGACTCACTTTACAAAGACACGTGATGGTGAAACCACTCCAACTTGCTGTCTTGTGTATACGCCACTCGGAGATTTTCTGGTTGTGTTAGTTTCCTATTGCCGCTAAAACGAATAGGCTTTAAAATAACACCAGTGTATTATCTGAAAGTACTGTATGTAGAAATCTTACACACATGGACAAGTCGCACTGGACATGTCTGTGTTCCTTTATGGAGTCTCCAGGGAAAATCCAGTTCCTCCCCTTTCCAGCGTCAAGAGGTACCTATATTTCTTGGCTCTTGGCTCCCACTTTTATCTTCACTCTAGCAATGATGTGATCTGTGACCATTTCGCACAGTAGTATCTGCCTCTGACTATCTCAGGCCGCCTGAATACTCTCTGCTAATCTGTGTATTTTATAGAAGGCTTTATTTCCCTTTTGTCTCATCTTCCCAGGTCCCAGAGATTAAGGTGTAGACATCGTTAGCGGGCATTATTCTGCTTTCCACACTGGTTAACCTAATCTCTAATATTAATCATTAGCTGCCACTTCTGAACTCTATCTCCCAGCCAGTGAGGCCTCTGCATTTTCACTTGTCCTTACACTCCCCTTCCTTTTCTGTTTTGACTTTGTTTTTTCTGGTCCTTAATACTTCAGTAGGCTTAATTACTGTTCACTGTTTGGGGGTTTGTGTTTTTTCCTTTTCCTTTAATAACTAGATCACTTTTGTATTTTTCCCCAATAAGATTAGTCTGTAATTTTCCTTGCTCGTATATAGTTATTTTGCAAGAAATAGATGCCATTTCTATATCCAGTGATTTGTATCTGCCTTACAGAATGTACAGCTCTCACTGTTAACAGAAAGAGGGATGGGTGAAGCAGTACAAGAATTTGTGGACAAGGAGGAAAAAGATGCCATCGAGGAATTAGTGAAATACCAGTTGGAAAAAACACAGCGATTTCTTAAGGAACGTCATATTGATGCTCTAGAAGATAAAATTGATGAAGAAGTGAGTAACTAATTTAAATAGTTAGGTCTGTTTAGACTGTCTGTCTTTAAGAGTAGCTCTGAGTTTTTTTCCAATAGGTCATTATTTAACCTTTCCAATTCAGTTTCCTCATCTATAAAAGTGAGATAAGAAAATGAAGATTAAATTGGAAAATGTCTACAAAGTGCCTAGACGAGTCTGACATGTAATTGTACTGAATTGATGTTACTGGGATTCCCCATAGATAGTAAGCAACTTCTCTAGAAGATCCCTAAAGTGCTTTTAAATTAACCTCATAGTATGAAAATTCATGTTTATTTCCAGTTTTTAGTAAGTTTTGATTGAGATTTTGAATTTTATCTAGAAATTTTATTTTCTTTAAGCATAAAAGCTAGAAGAATTACACATGAAAAGCTGTTTAGATTTGGCTACATAGAAATTTTAAATCTTTGCACATCAAATTGTCAAAAAACAAAATTAAAAGTGTTGATATGGGGGAAATATTTGTGTATGGGCAGAGCTTTTATAAATGTTTAAAAAATTAAACATTTTAATAGAATAAGGAACAAAGGACATGAGTAAGTTGTTCATAAAAGAAATATAAATGGCTAATAAGCTTATGAAAGTGTTGTTCAGCCTAGGATAATCAAACTAAAATATATTTTTTATTTGTCAAATTGAGAAGCAATTTGAGAAAAATAGTATCTAGTATACTGCTAATATAGTATTATGTTTGATGAGTAATTTGAGAAAAATAGTACGTATGGTATACTATTAAGGTAAGTATTATGTTTGAAAAGCTTTACTGAAAGTAGTTTGGCAGTGTATGTCAAGAGAATTAAGATTTATCCTTAAACTCAGCTCTGGAAATTTTCCTCCCAAAATAAAAATTTATGTATGGATTGATTCATATTAGGATTATCCACAATAGAAAATAATTGGAAATGTTTTGATATAATGAATGGTGGCATGTATACGATACAGAAATCTATGCAGCTGTTAAAAGTTTTGATACAGGGCGGCGCCTGTGGCTCAAAAGGAATAGGGTGCCATCCCTATGTGTCGGTGGTGGTGGGTTCAAATCCAGCCCCGGCCAAAAACTGCAAAAAAAAAAAAAAAAAGTTTTGATACAATAAATGGTGGCATGTATACAGTATAGAATTCTATGCTGCCATTATAATGTTAAGTTAGAATAGAATTCCAAGGATGCAAAACTATGGATAATGTAATTCAGTTTTTATTTTATATGTCAGTGTGTGTGTACAAGCAAAGAATTAAAGAAAATATTCTAACCATTTTATCAATAGTTATGTCCAAGTAGTTGGATCATGGGGTATCACTTTCTGTATTGTCCACATTCTCCCAAGCAGAAGAACAAAATGTTGTTTTCAGAGCTCGTTCTCTTTGGCTTTCATTGCAGTGCTTTTAATGAACATGGTTCCCTTAAAACCTTACGGTGTCAATGTGTCTCTTAGTGCTATTCAATGCCAGTCAGCTGCTTTCAGAGGTAGGGTGGGTAATCTGGATGTATTGTGTTTGGTAACTTTTAGCATAGATGGATTCTCAAGTTAAGTTTCACAAGTAAAACGTGACCATCCCTACCTGGAATGACACCATAGTTCCTGGGCCACAGAGAGAAAGTGTGGGAAGCTGTGTGTGTGGTGTGCTGGTTAATAGGCTGAGAGTCGGGGACCTGAGCTAGACCGCCTGTGGTCATAATCTGAACCCTTATTACCCATCAGCGAGTGAGCTAGCCTCTCTGTACCTCAGTTTCCTTATCAATGAAATGAAGATACGGTGCATCTTACAAGGGTACAAGTGAAATTACTAAATGTAGAATATAAATGTCTTCATATAGTGATTAAAAGGCAATGAAGGCTATGTTAAATAGTTCAATGAAAATATTTCAGATTGGGCTCGGCGCCTGTGGCTCAACAGGTTAAGGCGCCAGCCACATACACCTGAGCTAGTGGGTTCGAATCCAGCCCGGGCTCGCCAAACAACAATGATGGCTGCAACAAAAAAACGGCCGGGCGTTGTGACGGGCGCCTGTGGTCCCAGCTACTTGGGAGGCGGAGGCAGGAGACTTGCTTGATCCCAGGAATTGGAGGTTGCTGTGAGCTGTGATGCTACGGCACTCTATCCAGGGTGACAGCTTGAGGCTCTGTCTCCAAAAAAAAAAGAAAATATTTCAGATTGTATATGAAGTCAGCACATTGTGCCCCATGATTGCACCAATGTACACAATTATGATTTAATAAAAATAAATAAATAAATAAAATGAAGATAATAATAGAGCCTTCTTCAAGATTCTTGTGTGGATTAAAATAATTAATTCATACAGAGTCCTTAGAATACTGAACAACAGCACGTGCTCGGTACTGTTCCTCGGACTCTCAAGTCTCCTGTAAGAGTGACTTAGCACTTTGGATGTGCTGCATTCCTGGCTGGGTGTGGTGGCTCACGCCTGTAATCCTGGCACTCTGGGAGGCTCAGGCAAGTGGATTGCTTGGGCTCAGGAGTTCAAGACCAGCCTAAGCAAGACCAAGACCCTGTTTCTAAAAAAAAAAAAAAAAAAAAAAACAAAGAAGAAAGAAAAACTAGCCAGATTTGGTGGTGCATGTCTGCAGTCCCAGCTACTGAGGAGGCTGAAGCAAGAGGATCCCTTGAGCTCAGGAGTTTGAGGTTGTGTGAGCTGTGACGACACCACAGTACTCTACCCAGGGCAAACAGAGTGAGACTCTTGTCTCAGAAAAAAGTATTTTTCCTGTATTTTCCCTCCTCTACTGAATCATAACAAACATGCTGTTGTTTCTTTTTAAGTTTAAAAAAGAAAACTCTGAATCTCATTTCCCATTAGCTACTACTTTATTTTTTTGTTCCTCTTTTTATGGCTTCAGAGAGTTTCTATATGTTTTGCTCCTTCCTTTTTCTCTTAAACCCATTCATTCAAGCTTTTGGCACCGTCGTTCCAGTGAAGCTGTTTGTGTCAAGGTCACCAGTGACCCTCCATTGCTAAATCTGCTGTCAGTTTGCAATCTTAAATCTCACCTGACCTCTTGTGAGACATTTTTCATTGACTTCCCAGACTGCATTCTTCTCTGGTTTTATTCCTGCCTCACTGGCTGCATATTTTCAGTTTCTACTGCTGAATCTGCTCATGTCTCCAACCTCTTTAATCAGGGTGCCCAGACCTAAGTCCTTGGATCTCTTTTCTTCTATACATACGCTTTGTGATCTCACCCACCCTTAAATACCATCTGTTGATGACTTTCAGAAGTCTAGCCCACATCCCTCCTGTAACTAAGACTTCTGTGGCCAACAGCTTGCTAGGCATTCCCATTTGGTACTAATAGACACCCAGACTTCTAACAGCCCCACTCTGAATTGCTAATCCTCACCCCTGCCCTCAGACCTGCTCTCTGAAGTGTGATAGTGGAAGCACCATTCTTTCAGTTGCTGAGGCCAAGACTTTGAAATCATCCTTGACCCCTTTCTTTCTGTCACCTATAGGCTGACTGTCTAGACATCCTTTTTATCTTTGCCGTTGGAATGTATGAGTGCACGCTATCTGACTGGCTCACGTTGCCGTCATCACTGCCATTGACGTGGGCATCATTGTTTCCCACTGGGTCTTTCCAGCAGCCTCTGAACTGGTCTCTCTGCTTCCAACTTCACCCCTCTTCCCCGTACACTCTCCCAGCCCCCCACCCCCCCAATTCTGTTCTCTCCTCAGCCAACTGAATTCTCACATATTTTAGATCTGTCATTCCTGCCTACAAAAAGTCTTGAAAGTTCCTCACAAGGCCTTACTCCATCTGGATTTCTGTTACTTCTGTTATTTCATTATCTTCATATCTGTTCCGGTTACAACAACCCCTTGCCATTTCCTAAATACACCAAGGTCCCACCCACTTAAGATACTATTTTAGGAAGCCTCCTGGATGTCTTGCAGCCAAAAATGTACAAGAGTGATTGAGCAATGTAATAAATATTCGGGCCTCATCAAGGAGAGATTTTTAACTATTTTGCTAAAGTATAATACCATAGGATATTAGAACTTTTTTCCTCTATAGTCTGACAGACTGTTTTTCAGTGACATGTAACATTTTGGCAGCAGGTAATACAATTTTGCTTTGGGCCAATATATTTTTAAGAGTACATTTCTGATTTTTTTTTTTTTTTTTTTTTTTGAGACAGTCTCACTTTGTTGCCCTAGCTCATGGCAACCTCAAACTCTTGGGATCAAGTGATTCTCTTGCCTCAGCCACCCAAGAAGCTGGGACTACGGGCACCCACCACAATTCTGGCTCTGGCTCAGGCTGGTCTCAAATCTGTGAGCTCAGGTAATTATCCACCTTGGCCTCCCAGAGTGCTAGGATTACAGGCATGAGCCGCTGCACCTGGCCCATTTCTGAAATTTTAATGTAAGTAGCTAGAAAGATGTGATTTCTTTAATCAGTCTTTTGTGATGAAAATTATTAAATTTCCAAGTTTTATTTTACGGTGTAAAGTATTTCTTAATCAATTGTAGCCCGTTACCTTATTTTTTATACAACTGGAATAAGCAACATGTTTGTGATAACTCTGTTATGATCTAGGTACGTCGTTTCAGAGAAAGCAGACAAAAAAATACTAATGAAGAAGATGATGAAGTTCGAGAGGTAATTTTTTCTGTTGTAAATTCCTATGCTTATGTTCAGTTTGTTAAAGTAAAATAACTAGTAGGTGTATTCAGAATAGTCCATTAGGCCAATGGAGTTCATAGGTGTGGTGGAGAGGAGTGAGCAGGTGTTGGGTAAGGAACAAAAAATGGTAGCCGCATTTTGATTGATTGCAGTTCAGCCTACAAATACTCTGCCTACTGATGTTGTGTGTGTATACTTTGTTGTATGTCTGTGGGAGGGGGCATATACAACAAGAGCACTTACTAATCAAAGTAATACCCAGTTGCTATCAGAGCAGCTTATAGATAAAATCTTACTCTTTTGAGCTGATATATTTTGGGCAAAAAAGAAACTTAGTGTTTTGGTTAGCAATGTTACTGGGGTAAATAATGAAAATCATTAACGATTATTCCATCGCTAGTTCTGAGCTGTCACAGTTGGCTTGAGCACCATCTTCAGGCTATGAAGTGTAAGTTACAACCATTCACTTGAATTTTGGGACTCTTATCTGATACTCGGTGAATTCACAGTTGAAATCTATTTTCTTAAACTTTCTAATTGTCCTTGTGTTTAGTATTTAAAAGTTGGACAGCTCATCTAAGGCCTTGGGGCCACCTGGCACCTTCCAGGTTGCTGATTGTGGCCTTTTGACTTAATCCAAATTTTACAGAACATATCCTTTTAATAAAGGGATTTGTTCTGTAA
Organism: Arctocebus calabarensis; assembly: GCA_963573935.1. Classification (NCBI taxonomy): domain Eukaryota; kingdom Metazoa; phylum Chordata; class Mammalia; order Primates; family Lorisidae; genus Arctocebus; species Arctocebus calabarensis. The sequence continues at coordinate 23,624 of CAUYON010194990.1, read as the reverse complement.
AGTTTAGATTTGGTGGAGGGGCTGCACTTGGGGGATCCAGAGGACCACATGTGGCCTTGAAGCTGTGAGTTCCCAACCCCAATGTGTCTACAAGATTTTCTCAGTTTAGTAGGTAAGAGACAAGTCTGAGGAAAATCATCAATTATTTTTGCTAAGCACCTTTTATACTATCTTAGTTTCCATTTTATAAATGAGAAGACTGAAACTAAACTCAGGGTCACGTTATGATGGAGCTGGAATTTGAACCCAACTATTTCTGCCTCCAAGACTAAATTTTTCCACCATCCTCTGTCCTATCAAAATTTTAGATTATAATAGTATTAATTCAATGCATGGCCAATGAGTGGCTAAAAATGAAAAACTCCTAAAACTATCAGGTAGCACATCGAAACTGCTGTTGATCATATCCATAGATGTAACTGCTATGCCTTTTACAGTGGTTTTCTGGAAGGTAAGTGGGAAAAGGTATAGATTAGGAATCCCCTATCCAATTTATTGTATTTGTAGTCATTCATTATAAGGTGTGTCCTTATATTAGAAAAGACGGTTTGGCAAAGAGCAAGAATGAATGCTAAGAGAAAATGTTTCCTTGTTCTTAGATTATCCAGCTTGAACTTGATTAACCCTTTCAATTTAACAGATTACAAAAATATTTATGGTTTTTTTTTTTTTTTTAAGACAGAGCCTCAAGCTGTTGCCTGGGTAAAATGCCGTGGTGTCACAGCTCACAGCAATCTCCCACTCCTGGGCTTACGCGATTCTCTTGCCTCCTAAGTAGCTGGGACTATAGGCGCCCGTCACAACACCCGGCTATTTTTTGGTTGTAATTGTCAGTGTTGTTTGGCAGGCCTGGGTTGGATTCGAACCCGCCAGCTCTTGTGTATGTGGCTGGCGCCTTAGCCGCTTGAGCTACAGGCACTGAGCCAGAAATACTTATGTTTGAATGGGTCCTTTGTGTTTGAAGCCACTAATTTCAGTTTTCATTAATCTTTTAAAAGAGAAAGGATGAACATTTTATATAAGGAAGAAGTATGAGTTTAGACTCTCAGCTGTGTTTTAAAGCTTTTTCAGGTAATCAGAGTTTCCTAAGTAATTTTTTAGCAAGCCATAGGACGGCATGTATATTTTCATTATCAGCTTACTACTTAGAGCATAGACAATGGAGTTTGACATTTTCCAAAGTATAATTCATGGCTTTGCAGAATCATTTAGCTTAGAATATGAATCACAGTACCGTGCGTAAAGTATTTCAGCAGGTAAAAGTATTAGTCCTTTTATTTAGAGAAAAAATATTATGCTTTAAAGTCTCTTGTTCATTTGAAAAATCTCCCAACTCTCTTTTTAAATTCTAAGTTCACATTTAAGTAATTGGCCAAACAGTAAATATTGGGCTTTGCAGGCCATACGTGGTGTCTATCACACATTCTTGGTTTTTTTTTTGTTTGTTTTTTTTACGAGCCCTTGAAAAATGTAAAAAATACTCTAACTCTGACCTATAGAACTTAGTTTACCTTAGTTTCTTATATTCTATTTGAGTTTGAGGCAGGTGATTATCGTCTTTCAAAATGTAACAACTGTCAACAGAGTGAAAGGTGACCCACAGAATGGGAAGTGATAATTACAAATCATATCTGATAAGGGTTTCATATCTAGAATATATTTTAAAAACTTCTAAAACTCAACAGTAGCAACAATAGTGAAACCTTAATTTATTTTATTTTATTTTATTTTTTGAGACAGAGCCTCAAGCTGTCACCCTAGAGAGAGTGCTGTGGTATCACAGCTCACAGCAACCTCCAATTCCTGGGCTCAAGCGAGTCTCTTGCCTCCGCCTCCCAAGTAGCTGGGACTACAGGTGCCCGCCACGGCGCCCGGCCATTTTTTGGTTGCAGCCGTTGTTGTTTGGCGGGCCTGGGGCTGGATTCGAACCCGCCAGCCCTTAGCCCGTTGAGCCACAGGCGCCAAGCCTGAAACCTTAATTTAAAAGATAGGTAAAAGGCCAAGTGATTTTTGTGGCTCACACCTGTAATCCTAGCACTCTGGAAAGCTGAGGCTGGTGGATCTCCTGAGGTCAAGAGTTCCAGACCAGCCTAAGCAAGAAGGAGACCCTGTCTTTACTAAAAAATAGAAAAAACTAGCTGGGAATTGTGGTATGTGCCTATGGTCTTGCCTGTAGTCTCAGCTACTTGGGAGATTGAGGCAAGAGGATTACTTGAGCCCAAGGGTTTGAAGTTCCTATGAGCTTTGATGCCACGGCACTCTACCCAGGGTGACAGTGTGAGACTCTGTTTCAAAAATAAATAAATACTTAAAATTAAATAATGGGCAAAAGACTTAAAATAGACATGTCTACAAAGAGATTTACAAATGATCCATAAGCACATGGAAAGATACTCAACATCACTAATCATTAAAGAAATGCAAATCACAATAACATCACCTCATACCCAGAAGGATGTTTTATTATTGGAAAAAAAAAAGAATGTTAAGTTTTGGGAACAATGTGGAGAAATTGGAACTCTTGTGCATTGCTGGTAGGAATGAAAAATGAGGCAGCTGTTGGGAAAAACGGTATGGCAATTCCTCAAAAAAATTAAACATAGTATTACCTGTAATGTGACAATTCTACTTCTGGATATATAACCAAGAGAATTTAAAGTAGGGACCTAACAGATACTTGCATACCCATGTGTAGCAGCATGATACACAACACTCAGACAGAAACAACCCAAATGTCTATCAGCAGATGAATGGATAAACAAAATGTAGTATATACATGCAATGGAATGTTAGTCAGTCTTAAAAAGGAATGAAATTCTGTTACATGGTACGATGTGGATGAAACTTGAAAATGTTATGCTGAGAGAAAAGAGCCAGATGCAAAAGGCCAACTACTGTATGATTCCACTTACATGAGGTAAGCTGAAGCAGTCAAATTCATAGAAAGTAGAACAGTGCCCAGGAGAGCGGGGAGTGAGAAGTTACTGTTGAATGAATGTGGAGTTCAAATGTACATTTGAAATGGTTAAAAGAGTAAAATTTATGTATATTTCAACACAATTAAGAGAGAGGAATACAGGATAGTATGATTTCAGGTCTCCCAAAAGTGTATGGAAGCATCTTTGTCATTGACTTTAGATCTGCACTCAGGAGGTGAAGCCTGAGAAGTAATATACTTCAAAGGTGAAAGTAAACTCCAAAGGCTTTCACATGGCAAAAGGTAGAGCTAAAATATGATTCGAGAGTCGTGTTTCAGATGATAAAAATGGAGATAATATTGTTTAGGTAAAAGGAAAAATACAAAATTTAGAGGTGATTGTTGGTAATTCATTCCAAGAAATTAATAGAGTATGTTCATTTTAAATTTTGCTATATCTATAAACCGTCACACAATCTACACTCCAACCAGTGATATCTGGAAGTGCGTGTTTCCTACACCTTTGCCATCTTGGTGGATCACTGTGCATCTTCTTGAGTTTTACAAGTTTAAGGGATAAAAAAACCATTAGCCACTATTATTTTTAACTCATACCTCTTTTTTACTATTAAGTCTGAGGAGTTTTTATGTTTATAAATTCTGTATAGTTATATGAAACAGGTAGGTTCTTTTCTTTGCCCAAATTTTCTTTTTTGGGGAAGGGCATTGGTGTTTCTCCGAAAGGTTTGTAGAGCACAGTTGTGAGTTCTGCATTTCTGTGTGTGCCTACACACAATAGGACAGCGTATTTAGGGTTTGCCACATGAAGAAAGTGTCTACTTTTTACTGAGGCTTATTTGTTTAAATTTGGACTGGCTGGTGAGTTACATCCCTTTTGGCATACATGGAGATAGATATTTGGTTTTTTCCTCTGGTAATTGATGTATGGGTCTTTATGTTAAATTCTATTTGTTTACTTTTGTATTCATAAATAAGATTCTGTAATTTTCTTTTGGGGCATGCCATTCTTTGTCAGTATCATGTCATGACAGGATTGTAAAAATAACTTTTTTTCTTTATGCTCTGGCTCTATTTAAATAGCAGTCGGATTATCTGTTTTTTGAAAGTTTGGCAGAGTTTACTTATGAAACTTTCTGGTTTTGGTCTTTTGGGGGGATATGTTTCTTTTAACAATTTCTTAAATTTTTCTTTGATTTTCTATTGAGAACATTTGGTTTTCCCCCCCAAATCCCCTTAGATCGGCTTAAGTTATTTATTTTCCAAATTAAATAGAATTGAGCATTCTGTCATAAGTCTTGATTTCCATGGATCTCACCCCCCCATTCTTATTTCTAATAATGTATTGTGTTTTATTCCTTTTTGTTAAGCTGTTCAGTGATTTTTATCAATATTTCTTTGTCCTAGAGGCTCTGTAGTTACATTTATTAATTTAAAGGTGTTTTGTTTAAAATTTGTTAATATATATAAACAAATACATATATTATATATAAATATAATATAAATATATAATATACATATTTGTTTTATCTTCATTCTTTTTAATATGTGGTGTTTTCCTTTGATAGACTTTTATTTTTCCTAACTTTTTGAAAATGGAATTAAGTTTTTTTTTTGTAGAGACAGAGTCTCACTTTCTTGCCCCTCGGTGGAGTGCTGTGGCATCACAGCTCCCAGCAACCTCCAACTCATGGGCTTAGGCAATTCTCTTGCCTCAGCCTCCCGAGTAGCCGGGACCACAGGCTATTTTTGGACCACAGCCGGGACCACAATGCCCGGCTATTTTTTGTTGCAGTTTGGCCGGGCAGGGTTTGAACCCGCCATCCTCAGTATATGGGGCCCGTGCCCTACTCACTGAGCCACAGGTGTCGCCCAATGGAATTAACTTTTTTACATTCATTCTTATTTAGCAAGCTGTAGGCTTTCTTACAAGCACTACTTTAGCTCTCATATAATGTTATATGTAGTATTTTTTTTATTTTCTAGATATTCTACTATTTTAGTTTTGTTTTATCGTTTGCCTCTAGCTAACTTCCAGGAGGCAGGATTTTTGCTTTATTATTATTATTAACATCTCATTGCATGCTGATTAGACAGTATTATAATTCTATTTCTAGCATTTATTAAGGTTTTCCTTTGTACCCTATTATACATCAATTGAGAAGTTTCATAGGGTCTTAAAAAGTAGTATACAGAGAGAGCTCCAAAAATGTACACACCTTTTGTTTTATTTTTTTCTATTGTTGGGGAATCATTTAGGATACAAAGAAGCAGGTTACACTGCTTGCATTTGTTAGGTAAAATCCCTCTTATAATTGTGTCCCGCCCATAAGAGGTGTGTCACCCCCCCTGACCCCCTCCCTCTCTTCACGCTCCTGTTTCCCCATCCCCCACCCTGTACTGGCATCAGTTGTCTGCATATCAGAATTCAGTACATTGGATTCTTGCTTCTCCATTCTTGTGATGCTTTACTAAGAAGAACCTTTTAAGTGCTGTTATCTATATATTACTTTTCAAAGTTAAACTGAAGGTGCTGTTACTGGTCAAGTGTATCTAGATGCTACATGTGTTCATTTTACTGGCAATGTGCACACTTTTTGGGAATGGTCAATTTTACACATTTTTTTGGCACCCTCAGTATTATTTATTTTCAGACTACAGAATTCAACATGTATCCATTAGATCTATTAATTATGTAATTTAGGTTACCTTTTAAAGGTCTGCTTTTAAGAATGGACAGGTGCTTTTTGTTATTTTCAGTAGCTGTGTCTCTAAACTTCTAGTCCTTGGGTTCTAATGGGCTGCTGGTTATAACATTTTTGTCAGTACATCTCACCCCTGAATGAAGCTTATCTAACCTGAATTTTCTCCATAAGGCACATCACAGCCTGATGCCTATAGTCACTAAACAGCATTCCAGAACTACATTGGAGAAACATTTTAAACACCAAATTAATAAGCAACAGGAAAAAAAATGGCTTTGTCAGATTATAATACTGTGTTTTTATTGTACCTTTTCTGTTTAAATATGAAAATACCATTGTGTTCCAGGTGCCTACAGTGTTCAGTATAGCAATATGCTGACCAGTGTGTCGCCTGGAAGCAGTAGGCCATGCCACTTAGCCTTGGTATGTAGAAGGCTCGACCATCTAGGTTTGTGAAGTACGGGCTAAGGTGTTTCACAAAGACGAAATCATCTAATGACACATTTCTCAGAACATGTTCCCGTCGTTAAGTGACACATGACTCTACCACAGCAAGGACACTTGTATAAAGTACGGGAGCTAAAACAACACCGAGTGGCTCATTGTTTACCCTTATCTGGGAAGTGTGTGTCTGGTAGCACACGGTCTGTGTGAGAAAGACCATAGAGGTATCGCCAGTATTGAGTTTAAGGTTACAGATAAATTCTGGTAATGAGATGAATTTGTGAATAATGAGGGTTCTCTACTCAGTGATGAATAATAAGGGACTGTACTTCATTTTGGACAGGAAAGATGAATTGAAATCTTTTCCTACTGTTGTTTCTTTTTATTTTTTGTTGTGTTCACTGAGGTCTTTCCTCTTTGCGTAAAAGGGCAGGTCCAGCCCTTGATGCAGTGATTTGTTATTTCACCTCAACTAAGATCATGTTGAAGTCACATCACCTCCTCCCCCGACCCCCACTTCATTCCTACGCCCACCTCCCCTGACTCGTTTATCTGCTCATTTAGTCCTCTTTCTCCTTTATGGTATCACAGAGCTTAAAAATGCTGTGGTCATTTATTCTTATGCCTAAAACTTGCCATCCCAAGCAAGAAAGACTTTGTCATGGCCTCTTGGGATATACACATCAACTTTGGAGTACTCTACACCACCTGTAATTCTTAACTTTCTCATAAGCTAGGTTAAATATTCATTATAGACCAGGTGTGGTGGCTTGCACCAGTAATGCTAGCAGTCTGGGAGGCCTAGATGGGTGGATAACTTGAGCTCAGGAGTTTGAGACTAGCCTGGTCAAGACCCTGTCTCTACTGAAAAAAAGGAAAAAAAAAAATAGAAAAACTAGCTGGGTGTTGTGGCAGGAGCCGGTAGATCCCAGCTACTTGGGAGGCTGGGGCAAGAAGGCTGCTTGAGCCCAAGAGTTTGAGGTTGCTGCAAGCTATGATGCCCTGGTACTCCATGCAGTGCAACAGAGTGGGACTCTGTCTCCAAAAAAAAAAAAATTCATTATACTCATTAATTCTTCTTCATAGGTTGTGTGAATATGATTTGAGCTATTATCTAATATTTTTGAAAATACATTCGTATTTTGTTTTTGTTCTTGTTATATTTTGATTGGTTTAAGGGAAGAGCAGAGCAGAGTTGCTTTTATTTTTAATCAGAAAATCTGTATTCATTTTAGAGTTAGAATATTTGGTGAAGTCTCAAAACTTGTCATTTCTTACCAAATTAAAAACGTGTGACATATTCTTGTTCTTAAGGTTTTTATCCTTAGGCTTTCAGTTGCTATATGTTACTTAATTTTTATCATATATAATAAAACCTTTGTAAGTTGACCAGCCAAAGGACTGTGACACACTGGTCAACAGATGGAGGTGGTAACATGAGAAACTAGACCTCCTGTACCGATATGTATACATGGTGCACGTCCAGTCTGTGAGAGTCAGGTCAGCTTAAGGAAGTGGTCAGGGTAGGGAGATGGTCAACTCTGGAGATTCTGCTGTATTTCTAAGAGATTACTGTTCCATCTTCTCCTCATTACTAAAGTAGTATTTTAGCAAAAGTATATTTTAGGAAATGTGAAATATTCAGAAATAAAAAAGATAAGAAAAGCACCCTAAAAGGTTATCTCTCAGTGATAATAGCTAGTTTTTATGTTTTTTTCCTTGTTATTAAGAACTTATTCTAAAAAGTAGCTCAAATGATGACAGTCCCTTATAAATGATCTTCTTAATTAGGAGTGATTATTAATATTTCAGTTCTGCAAGTTTTGAGTCTGTGATATTTTATTTTTCTTGGTATACTTTTTCAAAAGGTCTTGTTTTCCAGGTAGTATTTTATTAATAAATTGATCTAACAGATAAGAAGTATCAAAAAGCATTACATTTGGAAGTTCTTTATATTTTCATAGCATGATTAGTGAAAAATACACTGCGGTCAGTTTGACAATGTCAGATGTTTATCTGAAGGGCCACATTGATGATTTTCAGGCTGCTCCCTATCTACTTACACACGCTTTCTCCCTGTCATCCCTCCCAGGCTATGAACAGGGCCCGAGCCATCAGGTCTCAGTCAGAGGACTCCGCCTCTGCCTTCAGTGCCGATGACCTTATGAGTATGGACTTAGCAGAGCAGGGGGCCGATGACTCTGACGATGGCATCTCAGCAGCAGCCACCAAAGGAAGAGGCCGAGGAAGAGGCCAAAGAGGAGGAAGAGGGCAGAACGCAGCGTCGAGGGGAAGGTCTCAGAGAGGGAGAGGTGAGCGCTGAGTGCAAGCTTTACACGTGTTCAGACTGCCAGGGGAGTGGGAAACACAATTGTATCTTGTCAGAATCGAGTTATAAGTTTTTATTTCTAAAACATAATTTAAAAAAAATCTGTTTTCATAATGCATGAAGATAGCCTTTAAAGCAGTTCTGACATGTACCTTTTAATTCAGTGAATGGCCACATGCCCATAGGGTTTTAAGTGTTCTTAACACATATTTTTTTGAAAGCTTCACTGTGTTTTCACTGTGTTTCAACCTTGTGAGGATGTTTAATGTCTTATGTTCACATATCAAGGTAATAGGCAAATATGAATTGTTAAGGAAAATGGCTAGCTAATGACCATTGGCAACAGGAAGGAAACTCCAGGGCAGAAAAAATTATTACTTTTTTTTTTTTTTGCTTTCGTAAGATACAAATGCCTCCTGTAAAGTGGGCTTCATAAAATTCGTTTAGAAGCAAAAACTACTCCCATACAATTTGATTTCTAAAATAATAAATTGTCATCATTGTATTTAATGTAATACCGTTGTCACTGAATGTTCAAACAAACAGAAAGTGATCATCAAGTAACTCACTGATGTATTATATAAACCAATCTCTAGGGATGTTTTAAAATTATTTTCATTAAATATTTATCCACAGGAATTTAAATTGGTAAAATAAATACTAATGTAATTCCCATCTTCTAATGATGATTTTTATTCCCTTACATTTACAAAATGTTTCCTTAAATTTTAACTGGACAAATGTGAACCAAATGCGACCCCAAAGAATAGTTTCTGAGGCTGGGCATGGTGGCTCACACCTGTATCCTAGCACGCTGGGAGGCCCACACAGGTTGGATTACTTAGGAGTTTGAGATCAGCCTGAGCAAGAGAGATACCTTGTCTCTACTAAAAATAGAAAAACTAGCCACGTGTAGTCCCAGCTGCTAGGAAGGCTGAGGCAAGAGGATTACTCAAGCCCAAGAGTTTGAGGTTGCTGTGAGCTATGGCATCATAGCACTCTACTCAGGGTGACAGAGTGAGACTGTGTCTCAAAAAATAAAATAAGATAAAATGCCCAAGCATTAATATCAATGACTTAGCTCTTGGAACTGTAAGTGCAACCCTGTTCCATTTAGTTCCTTTCAATCTAAATAGAGCAAGAAGGAAGCTGTTGGCCAGGCGAGGTGGCTCACACCTGTACTCCTAGTCTCTGGAAGGCCAAGGCAGGTGTATTGTTTGAGCTCATGAGTTTGAGACCACTCTGACCAAGAGTGAGACCCCCCCCATCTCTACTAAAAATAGAAAAACTAGCTGAGCATTGTTGTGGGTGCCTGTAGTCCCAGCTACTTAAGAGGCTGAGGCAAGAGAATCGCTTGAACCCAAGAATTTGAGGTTGCTTTGAGCTATGATGATGCCACAGCATACTGCTCAGGAATGAGAATCTGTCTCAGAAAAAAGAATAGGTTCTGAAAATTGATTAGTCAGACTCTATATTCTTCTTATATGCATCTTCAGGCTTTTACAAACTTAATTAGCTTTCATTTTGGTATTCTGTTTAAAAAAAAAAACATAGCTACTGATAGGAGTATATATTGACTGATCATTATTTTACCAGCAGGCACTCAACTGGAGATAACCACTACTCGTAGCAGGAGTTCAAAGGCTACTGTGTCAACATTTAGAAATATGTCTATAGTAGATGGTAAGTATAGACTGTAAGTTATCAATTCCAATTTAAAAGGAGCAAAGCAAGCCCCGCTTAGGAACCTTCATTTATTTGTGTTGTCATTAATGGGAAGCTTAAAAAGACAGGATCACAGGGTAAAGTATTTCTTAAAAGATCTTTGTAGTACATCAGAGCTGTTGAAATGGGTAAGCTTTAAAAATTATGTTTTATAATTCCTTACTTTTAACTATTTTATTATTATCTCCTCTGACAGAGCAATCACAGCAGCATGGGAAAGTCAGGCTTAGTCGTTGTACCAGCAGTGGTGGAGAGAGAGGGGAACTAGCGGCCTCTGCACGCACTGTTACCTTGCTTTGTCTCTGCTGTCTATAGAGAGGGTTCATGTGAGCTGCATTTACGAAAAACTACAGCTAAGATCTTGGGGTTAATTTGTGTGTGTGCTATGGCCTAAAAATTGACTTCAACTTCAGGGGATTTATAAACTGTTTTTAATATTGTAGTTTATGAGATCAGCCTAAGTTGTTAGTCAAGTATGTGATAAGATAGGTGGTGATATTTTTTCTACTTAGCATTTATTATAGAATATCGTCATGTGTATTTTATTTATCTATTATTTGAGGTTAATTATTGTCTCACTTCTTTAGCTATGATTAACTTTTGACACACTGGGGAGTTGAACTAATTCTCACAAGGTACAACTTTATCAAGGGTAAATATAAACCACATTTATGTCCAAAAGGACAGCTACACAGATAGAATTGTGAGTTGTGTGAGTTTAACAGCACCCCAAGTGAAAAAGACTTAGGTCGGCTAAGAGTTGCACAGGCCAGTCTAACTGTCGGAATCTGTTGAGGTCTGAAGCAGTATTAATAGAAGTAGAGGCCTCTGCCGCATGTATTGAATTGATGTATCACGCCAAGAATACTGTACTCATCGTGGAACTGTATTTCAAGAAAAATATCAGCTATATATGATCATTCAGAAGAGAAACCAAATAATATGAAAAAATTGTTGAAGAAACTTGGGGTAACCTGGGAAGGATCTAGGTCTTCACATGGATTATGTTCTTCATGTGAAAAGTCACATAGATTTGGTTTGTTTAGTCCCAAACGCAGTGGTTTTGAATCTGTTTGAGCTTATGGATTCTCAAAGAGAAGCTGTGACTTCTTGCCTTTCCTGGTACTCACGTGCAATCAGTGAAAGAAAGAAATCAGTTTCAAAGGTTCGGGGTGCACATGAAGCCCATCCACGTCCTCCAGATCAGAGTTTGTGGCCCAATGAGGATGAACGGGAAAAACTAGAAACAAACTTACTTAAGGTGTATCATCTCATAGAATGGATCTGGAAGACTTAAGAACCACTTTCTACCCCCTATTTTATAGGTGAGGGAACTGAGCTAAGCATTTTGTCCTGGGTTGGTAAAACTGTTAATAGTACCACTAATGGCTAGTATCTGTGAAATTGCACCCCTTTTAACAAGTCTGTGGGGTAGGTACTTATTAAGTTTTACTGAAAGGGAAACTTGGGCTTTGAAAAGACAGGTGACTTACTGAGGTCTCATAACTAGCCAGTACCAGAGCTTGGAATGATGTCACGTTCTCTGGATCCATAACCAGTAGTTCACCGCTGTACCAGTTTCGAGAGTAAGATGAGGTTAGAAACCTAGCTACTGGTTCTCAGTAGAGGACTCTTTGCATTGGGCAGAGTAACCTGTTTAACCTTAGTACAAAGATTGGAGTAAGCTACTTTGGAAAGAATGGAATTTTCACTCCATTAAAAACAGTTTTCAACATTATTGGATGACAGCTGACGTTGGAGAAAGGACACGAACGACAGATTGATTAGATGACTCTTAGATAACCTTACCAAAAATTCTATTGCTGTATTTTTACTCAGACATTATTCAGTGCTTCAGGAGAGCCAACTTAGATCCCTAGTTTTGACTTCAGAAACATCTTTATTGCTATTTAGGCAAAGACATTCAGGAAAATGCTACTCCTTTTTGGTGGGTCTCATACAAAAGCAGAGAAGAAGAGAGAGAAGGCAGCCTGGTAAATTGAAAAGGATCTAAGCTGAGTTGAACTCCCAAGTTCAGCACATGATGGCTTTATGATTTGACACAACTCACTCACTCTCATAGTTTGTTTACATATGAGTTGGGAATAATAACCTCTACTGTATTGGGTTATTCTAAAGATTAAATAAGCCGAAACCTGCCACATAGTAGGCATTTATGAAATGCTGTTGTTACTGGTGCTTACCGTAGGCTGTGTTGTGACTCTGATGGTACAGAAAGCAGCAGCAGACTAAACCTACCCACACACACCTCAGCCCTAGCCCTGTGCCTGCATTGTGAATGGGGGGACATGGAGTGAGTGAGTGAATGAATGAATGTTACTGTTACTATTTCAAAAAATGAAAAGACAGAGGAACATAGAAAAAGAGAGTGAATAAAATATGAATACTTCCATATTAAACCACCAAAAGTTGTATAGCATGCAGTTGCTAGAGTCATAGGTATCACTTATACTTTAGCCCAAGTTGAGCTTGGGCCCCAGAGCCCTAGCTATGTTAGCCCCTTTTATTTTTGTCCTGGCTTAATTGTTTTATATGAAGCGTTCCTTGACACTGGTAGGTAGAATTATTCACTTGGAGTGACTCTTTGGGTTCTATTATTAAGAAATCAGTTATAAATTATACTTATTGCATTTTTTTTAAAGTAACCTATTTTTCTCTCAGCTTGCTGTCTTTGGTGTTCTGCAATTTCACTGTGATGGATTGAAATTTCTTTGTTATTCTCCCTAGGATTTATTGGGCTTTATGAATCTGTGAATTGGTATCTTTCATCATTTCCAGAAAATTCTTCGCTATTATCTTTTCTAATGTTACCTCTATGCTATTCTTTTTCTCCTTCCTCTGGGTCTTCAATTAAATAAATATAAGACTTTTTTGCTCTGTCCTCCCATGACTTATGACCTCGTCTGTGTTTTCTGTCACTTTCTCTTCCTGTTGTTACATTCTGAGTATTTAGTCTCTCTCCTTCACTCACCTATTGTTTAAACTGTCCTTTGAATTTTCAACTATCTTTTTTTTGTATGTGTGGGGTTGGTAATAGAAATTCTATTTGGTTCTTTTTCAATATGCTTTGTCATTTTTAATAGGTTTTTTGAAATTCCCTGCATGTATTTTTAGGTATGTCTTTAATTTTTTGTGTGTGCATAATAAGGATATTTGTTTTGTATTTTGTGTCTAATGACCTAGTGTCTGTCTTTGGCCTCTTGCTGTTGGTTCTCATTTATGATGACTGACTTCCGTCCATGATTTGTTGTCTGTTGTCTCTAGAAAATTATCAGTAGAAGTAATTTGAGACCTCGGGTGAAGCCGTCTTCATCCAGAGAGTATTCATCTCCAAGTGTTTCTCCAAGTTTGAGGGTACCACAAGGCTGAGACCACTTTGAACTGAATGGATACCTTGAGAGTCATTTGGATCAGTCAGGGGATATGGCGATATATGCTTATGAAACCTGTTTACCTCTGTTTTCTCTTTAACCGTTGGGGTCCCACCTTAAGGTTAGAGGGAAATGCGTCAGGCACCTGCTTTAGGCAGGCCTTGACTTACAGTAGCTCTAACCCTTACCCTGCAGGACTCTCACAACTGATGTTAACATTTTTCCAGGTCAAAAGGTACACTCAGGGAAAGGACCCTGCTTGCCTCTCTGAGTCTAGATTGCTTCACTTGGGGCCTGGTAATTCCTTACTAGTGATCAGCTCTTCAGTGACACTGAGAAGTTGCTTTTTTTTTTTAGTTTTTAAATTTTCAAGCTTGCTTTTTTTTTTTTTTTTTTTGAGACAGAGTCTTATGTCGCCCTCAGTAGAGTACGATAGCATCACAGCTCACAGCAACCTCCAACTCCTGGGCTCCAGTGATTCTCTTGCCTTAGCCTCCCGAGTAGCTGGGACTACAGGCGCCCGCCACAACGCCCGGCTATTTTTTTGTTGCAGTTGTCATTGTTGTCCGGCTGGCCTGGACCAACTTCAAACTTGCCAGCCTGGGTGCATGTAACTGACGCCGTGACCACTGTGCTATGGGCGCTGAGCCAATTTTCAAGCATTTTGAACTGCCGGCAGAAGTGTCTGTCTGGATAACATAGCCTACCGTGAGCAGATAACAGATTTTTATCCTTATTTTCTTTATTAAAGACTGATGTGTGGCTGCCTTCTTTGCATCTAGGACTCTGTCTGATAGGGGGTTTTGTAAGCTATTCTTTTTTTTTCTTTTACTTTTCCAGCATCAGTGGTTCCTTTCAGAACCACTATACCAATAAGGCTTTCGGAGATAATCTTCAGTGACTGATGCTCTTATCCATTAATAATCTGGAATAAAGCTTCTATTCATGTAGTGAGACTATAGACTAATTATGGATTGCAGATTTGCCTAATTTTTTTAAAGTACTGTATTCATCTGTGGAAAGAAGCCATATAAGTAAGCCAAATTAATACCCCGAACTTCAGATTTTGTGAACTGTGTTCGAGGCAAAAATCTTATTGTGGTTAAGAATCCAGGCTCTGGAGCTAGGCCTGGCATGGCTGGCCAGCTCGTCACTTGCTCAGCACCCTTGCACTGTAAGTGCCATGAGAACAAGGCCAGTGCCATTCTGACTCCTCCCTGTACCCGCAATGCTTGGCATATAGGAGATGCTCAGTAAATGCTTGTGGATGACTGAATAAAGATTACACAGAGAGTGTATAGCATAAAGGTTAAGAGCATGTTCTAAAGTCAGAAAGATCTTGATTGGAATCCTGATTCCTTGATTTACTGCCTGTGTGTCCTTCAGCAGATTAGTTAAGCTTTCCATCTTTAAGTTTCAATGTTCTTATCTGTCAGGTTGAGTAACGATTGATTCTATCCACCCCATTGGGTTATTCTGAGGATTAATGTGAAAATGCATGTAAATACCTGTCACAGTGTCTGTGTACATTAAGCCCTCAGTAAGTATAAACCATTAAAATTGGTGATGTACTGACTTCATAGAGTAGTTATATTAAATGAGCTTAAGGATATGTAGTACTGATCGTAGTACCTACTAAAAATTCAGTAGATGATTACTGCTAATATCAGTGGCAGTGTTGTGTGCTAAGTTTATGGCAGTGTATGCTATATAAAAATCATTGGTCTAAATTATTCTTTTATCTAATTGATCTCATGGTTTTGCTAATTTTAACTGATTGCCTCCAATATTGAGCCTTTTTTGGAAAATGAACTGATTTTTTAATATGAATTTGTGAAACATTTTAATCAAGTTAGATTGGTAAGCCTCTAATAAAACCCCAGGGTATGAACTATACCTGCCATCACTTTGATACCGACCGAAGCAACACATTAGACTATAATAAGTTCTAGATCTCTATTATAAATGGAGGAGTGAGGAAATAATAAATGTCCATTTCTATTATAACAAGCTCCATGGAGTATGAAGATTTATTCCTGGGAAAGGTAGAAATTACATTTATAGCCAGCAGCAGTTACATATAAGAATTGACAGCCCTGATTTTTCCTTTGAGGTTAGTCAGCGGAGGACGTGACTCAACAAATAAAAGGTGGCCCCGAACCACTGCCTTTACCACTGCTGCCGCCACATTTACTAGTGCTGTTAGCGCCGGGTATTGGAATACTTTCTACCTGCTGGGCACTTGTCAAAGTTGTTTATGTTAACCACCAAGTCCTTTCCACAATTTCTGTGTGAAGTAGTAATACTATTTTATAGGTAAGGAAATTGAGATTTAAAGACGCCAAGGAACTTGGCCGTAGTCAAGCAAGTAAGTCAAAATGAGTCAACTGCAGAGCTTTTAATCATCATCCTGTATTGCCTTCCTAACAAAACTTATTGCTTCTTTTCTGATAAAGTTTATGTATTTCATAGATGTTCCTTTTTGCTATCCACCAAGAATAAAAAGGAAGAGGTCTTGTTTTCAGGGATCTCAGTGTGAGTCTGTGGGTCAGTATTGAGCCGAGATAGTCTTAGAAACTGTCCTGATGAGTGGCTTGTATTCAGTTGCCCTGTCTCCGCTCTGGAGGGAGCAGGCTGTGAGAATAGCAATTGAGAGGCGTAGACAAGGACTGTGCTTCCGCCTCTCATCTCTCTCTCAGGTACCCCAGGGTCGGGCATAGAGCCTGGAACAGGAAACATGAGCAAATGGCAAACTCAGACGAGGACAAAGATCCCTGAGGTTTTCTGCCATGGAGAAGTCTGGGCTTTGTGGAATTCTTTGAGTGTTTGACTTTTTAAAATCCTTTTTCTTTTTTTCCTTGTGCTGTTTAGTTTGTGGGTTAACTTGGAGGAGTTTTGTTTTTTGATCCTAGCAAACTGGTAAAGCTTAGGAGAAAATAAACCTCAATTAGGGGTTTGAAATTTATTATAAGTTTTGAGCTCAAGGAAAAAGGAAGAGAAAGATAAAGGATTAGTTAAATTTCAAGTATCTAACCAAGTTTATAAAGCAAAAAAAAAGGGGGGAAAAATTCAAAGGAATTTTTATCATGGACTAAAAGATATGCTGTCTTCTAGAATGCCCCTCTGGTCTATGTTAGAGTCCACGTGGCTGCCAAGGTCCAGGGAATGAGGAAGCTCTTCTGGAACCACATGGCTCCTAGCACAGCTGGGGAGTGTCCTGACCACAGAGAAGGAAGGCTTTCCTGCAGTGTGTTTGTCGTTCAGTTGTTCACGTGATCAGAGTTTATCCTTTAGCTATTTTTCTATAAATTATTTTAGTGCAGTCATTTTATAAACAGTGCTTACTACTAATTTGAATAAACTAGGAAGTCATGAGACTGACAGTGAAGCATTGAGTTATTTGAACATGTAATTTCACCTCTCCTTGGATTTTGAATAATATAAATGGTTTTATAATTAGTGGTCATGGGTTTTGCAGATAGGACTTAGAAAATCTTCAGCTAAAGAAAGGTACAGTTCTTTTCTAAGTTATTTTAAGAATAATGTAATGCACATTTCATCTTTTCAATTATAGCCTTTAAATCTACAAGACAGCAACCCTCTCGAAATGTTGCTACCAAGAATTATTCAGAGGTAAGACAAACAGTTTTATATTGTGTTTTAGTAACTTAACTTTCCTACCTTATGAATTGTCAACTCTTTGATTTATAAAATAAATTAAAGAAGAAAAATTATGGAATTTTAAAGCTGGAGAAAGCTTTACCAGTTTTCTTTTTTGAGAGTTTCTAGGATTTGGTTTTGTTTTAGGTTTTTTCTTTCTCTCTTTTTAAAAATAAAAGATTTACTTTATTAGTAGTCTCCATAATTGTTATATATACAGTAATATTTTTAAGGATAACAGTGTTGAACTGAAAGGGCCATGCATGGAATACTAATGTTGAAAGTGTTTCTCAGAGGCACCGTTTTTTTTTTTTTTTTTTTTTTTTTAAACACAGTGTCATGTCACCCTCAGTAGAGTGCTGTGGCGTCACGGCTTACAGCAACCTCTAACTCTTGGGCTTAAGTCATTCTCCTGCCTCTGCCTCCCAAGTAGCTGGGACTACAGGTGCCTACCACAACGCTCGGCTGTTTTTCAGTTGTAGTGTCATTGTTGTTTGGCGGGCCTGGGCTGGGTTCGAACCTGCCAGCTCTGGTGTGTGAGGCTCTGAGCTACAGTTGCCAAGCCAGAGGGGCACCATTGATACTGTGGACCAGGTAATTCTTTGTTGTGGGGACTGTCCCACATTGTGAAGTGTTTAGCAGCATCCTTGGCCCCGCTGCTGTGTGTTCAATACTTTGTCCCTGGCTTCATGCTCATCTGCACTTTAGCTAGATGAAGACTTAGGAATTATTAAGTATCACGATAACACAGAATGTGCAGAAGTAGTTAGTATTTTGAATGATAGAATCAAGAATTAGAGATCTTTATTGAGTCTTAACAGTAACAAACAGTATTGAACAGGGATAAATGTAACAGAAAGATACCGAGTACATTGTGTTACCGCACAAAGTTGGAGGTGGAGCTGATGGTCTGACAGGCTGTCCAAACTCAAGAAGGAAATCGCAGGGCACAGTCTGTGCATGAGCCTGTGTGAGTCATGCCCCAGTCTAACTGTGTGTTCCTGTAGGTGGCCATGGTCCTGGGATGGCCAGGAGAGATATAAGCTAGGACACATAATAGAAAAGAATATTTGTGAATGAAGAGGGAGATTGGAGGACGCTCAGACTGAGCTTCAGTCCTAATAGTTGCTGCTAACTTGGTTTCTACCTCCTTTTTGTGGCTTTTTTGTATATTTAAAAAACACACACACACTTTGAGATTCAATTATTTAACTCATTTTTATTTGGATGTTCTACTCCCAGAAAAACCATTTGTTACTTTGTGCCCCACCCTCTCCCCAGGTGATTGAGGTGGATGAATCAGATGTGGAAGATGACATTTTTCCTACCACTTCAAAGACAGATCAAAGGTAGGTGCAGTGACTTCCTACAAAAATAATCATCTGAAAAAAATTTCAAATTATCCAGAGTTTTATAGTTACGTATCTTTCTGTGCCGGGTGCCTCAAGAACAAGCAGCGGGGCAGGGCATGGACATCACTTTGAAGGTGGTCAGGGAGGGCTGCCCAGGAGGCTGTATTGAGCTGAAATTGTAAGAAAAGGGATGTGGATTTGCAAGAAGCAGAGGGAAAACCACACGCCGAGTCTCTTGAGAAAGAAACAAGCTTCACGTCATTTAGGAGGCAGTGACAAAAGCCTGGTGGAAAAGGAGGTGGCTTGCGATGAAAATGGAAAGGGAGGCAGGGGGTAAATCCTGCCGGGGAGAGGAGCGCGTGGGGAGGACTTTGAAGTTTATACCACATATTAGAAATGCGTGGGGAAGCCGGGGAAGGGTTCTCAAGAGAGAGGGGAGGATGTCTGGTTTATTATAAAGATCCCTGTGATTGCAGAAGGACCTACATGTGCAAACAGGATGACCTGAAAGGAGGGACAGGGAGTCCAGCTGAGAGACGACAGAGGCTTGCAGAGGCTGGTGGCAGGCGAAATGGAGGAAGAGATGGTTTGGGGATATATTTTGAAAACAAGCATAAACAAACTTGGGGATGGGTTGAATTATTTAGAGTAAAGAAGAATAAGGAATCAAGATTGATTGTCAGGTTTTTTGCTTGAGCGTTCAGAATATGCCATATGTAGAGAAGGGCAATGAAGAGGAGAGGAACAGGTGTTTGTGGGGTTCACAGGCACGATGGCTCACGCCTGTAATCCCCGCACTCTGGGAGGCCGAGGTAGGTGGATCACTAGAGCTCCTGAGTTCAAGATTACCCTGAGCCAAGAGCGAGACCCTGTCTCTACTAAAAATAGAAAAAGTAGCTGGTGGTGTAGTAGTCCCAGTATCTTAAGAGGCTGATGCAAGAGGATTACTCAACCCCCCAAATTTGAGGTTGCTGTGAGCTATGATCGCCAGAGCACTCTACCCTGGTGACAGAGTGAGACTATCTCAATTTAAAAAAAAACAAAAGCCAAAAACTGCTTTAGAAGTGAAGTATAGTGTGCCTGTGAAACTTACACGAAGGAGTGTTATAGGTGACGGGGCGTATGAATCTGGAGCTTATACCTGGGGGGTTCGAAATGATATCTAGGTTTACCACTGGGTAGTAGAAAGATGCTACATAAAGCCATTGGGGTGGGTGGGATGACCTGAAACAGATGGGTAAGTAGAAAACGCAACAAGAAAGATCTTAGAAAAATCCCGGAGTACAGAGTATGTGTACCTGTAAGCTCATGCTGGCCTTCATAGGAGGAGCGAAAAAAAGAAAAATCCCGAGATGAGCACAGTCAAGTAGGTTTATATATTTTGTGTTAGATAGTTGAAGGAGTTCTTTTAGTTCATAAACATTTACTTGAATTTCTGAGTCTAATTTATGTATATTAAATAGGACTCCAGCTATTAGAAATCTAACTAAAATTTGCTGAGGGAAAATGAGATATATTGGCTCGCCGCCTGTGACTCAAGCGGCTAAGGCACCAACCACGTACGCCAGTTCGAATCCAGCCCAGGCCCGGCAAACAACAATGACGGCTGTAACCAAAAAAAAAAAATGGCCGGGTGTTGTGGCAGGCGCCTGTAGTCCCAGCTGCTTGGGAGGCGAAGGCAGGAGACTCTCTTGAGCCCAGGAATTGGAGGTTACTATGAGCTGTGATGCCACGGCACTCCACTCAGGGCGACAGCTTGAGGCTCTGTCTGAAAAAAAGAAAAAGAGATATATTGAAAGAATATCAAGATACTTTAGGTTCTGGAAGGAGGTGAAAACCCCTTTCCAGTCCTTTTTGGTTGTTCTTGCTTTCCTTTGTAAATTAAAGCACTCACAAACAAATCTGGTATAGCTTTCTTCATTTTTTTTCAGGAGTGGATCAAGGAACTAATGGAAAATACTATTTTTGGATGTTAGACATATCTTTAAAGATATTATAGAAAATACTTTTCATGATCATTTGGGTTGTTTACTTCTCAGCAGTATAAATGCATACTGACTTCTTATTTAGACATGAGGTATTAATATAATTATAAATGATGGTCATTTAGCACTTTCTACCTGCCCAGCACTGTTCTGGCTCTTTACATATGAATTAACTTGTGTGGTGCTCACAAGAACCCCCAAGAGATAGATACAACTGTAATGCTGCCATCCCTGTATTACAGATGAAGAAAGTGGGGCACAGTGGACTGAGTAACTGACCTAAGGTCACCTAGTTACTCACACAAACCAGGTGTTCTGCTCCCAAACTCCTCTGTGTTGTTTGACATAGTAATGAAGCTCATGTAAGCAATAAGCGTCATTTAAATTTCAAGGGGCTATTTAGAAATTGACGTTTTTGAAAGGAATCTGAAATCAGCCTTGCAGAGTTGTGCTTTTAATGATGGCAACAGAATGACAATTTAGACTAGACTGTTTATGCGGAGTTTTTTAGTAATTGCTGGGTGTGTATGTTATTTCATTTATAATTTAAAGTATTTAAGTTCCGCCACTTAGGTGTGGACCTTGATAAATTTGTAGATCTTCTGCCTCTCTCAGATCCTCTTACCCCTTACTTTTGTGTATAAGGATCTGTGAATTTTGCTATTTACTTCTGTAAGATCTCTTTAATTATCTTTGTCTAGACAAGACTTTTGGACATAATTCTTTTGCTATAATAACATCCCAAAGCATGTTAATAAAATTGTAGACAAAGAATTCATAAACACTGCTTTTATTTAAGACAGGGGTCAGCAAACTTTCTTAAAAGGCTAAACAGTAAATATTTTAGGCTTTGCAGGCCAGGAGGCAAAATTGAGCAAATTGTATTATGTAGGTAGGTACTTGAAGAACTACTTAAAATGTAGCCACTTCAAAATGTGAAAACTATTTGAGACTCTATCTCAAAAAAAAAGAAGAAAACCAGGTGGCAGGCTAGGAAATTTAAAATTCTTATTAATAAAAAGAGTTAGAGGGTGGCGCCTGTGGCTCAGCGAGTAGGGCGCCGACCCCATATACCGAGGGCTGCGGGTTCAAGCCCGGCCCCGGCCGAACTGCATCAAAAATTAGCTGGGCGCTGTGGCGGGTGCCTGTAGTTCCAGCTACTTGGGAGGCTGAGGCAAGAGAATCGCTTGAGCCCAAGAGCTGGAGGTTGCTGTGAGCTATGACTCCACAGCACTCCACCAAGTGCAATAGGGTGAGACTCTGTCTCCACAAAAAAAAAAAAAAAGTTAGAAATTTATTATAAGTAAACTTCGTAAAAGTAGGGATCATAATTTTCTTGCTGAGATTTGAATTGAAAATATTTCAGTGTTCTCACAATTTTCAGAAGTAGATGGTAGTGAGCTTGGTGCCTGTGGCTCAACGGGCTAAGGCGCCAGCCATGTACACCTGAGCTGGCAGGTTCGAATCCAGCCCCCGGGCCAACCAAACAACAATGACAGCTGCAACCAAAAAGTGGCTGGGCATTGTGGCAGGCGCCTGTAGTCCCAGCTACTTGGGAGGCGGAGGCAGGAGACTCGCTCGAGCCCAGGAATTGGAGGTTGCTGTGAGCTGTGATATCACAGTACTCTATCCAGGGTGACAGCTTGAGGCTCTGTCTCAAAAAAAAAAAAAAAAAAAGTAGATGGTAGTGGATGCATTTTAATATCTGGTAAGAACTATAATAATTTAATCTTTTTTTAGTGCTTAACATGTGTGAGGCACTGTTCTAAGTGTTAAGCATATTAACACATTTAATCTTTAAAAAACTATTACCCTCATTTTACAGATGAGTAAGTTGAGGCACAAAGATATTAAATAACTTTAACAAGATCACACAGTGAGTAAATGGCAAAACTGTAATTCAGACTTTGGTCCCATTAAGTTTTGACTGTTTCTAATGCAGATTGAAGGGAATTGTGTGCTGTTTTTATTCATGGCTGCTACTAGATTGAGAAACCCATGCATAGGAACATTTGATAGACCCCCGTGGTTCATCATTTTCTTTTCTTTTTTTGGCCTCAGGTGTTCCAGTGTGTTATCCAGCAAACCCATGTCCCAAAGCCAAATAGCCAAAGGGGTTGATTTTGAATCAGATGAGGTAATAAAATAATATTGTTAAATTTCAATTAATTTTTAACTTTGTAAAATTTAAATAAGGACTACCTGCTGGTTGCTAAAAATTATCTTAAAAATAGTTTCATTGATAGTCTTTCTTTGAACTGTAGTTAATGGAAAGAGTCTACAAGTAACATCTGTTGAGTGCCTGTCAAGGTAATTACCCCAGGTATAAAAGGTCTGCAGATTTTTAAAATGTGATACTCAGCTCTTATTTAATTTGTGCAGTTAACAGTAGGGGATCAGAATTTTTTTTTGTTTCTGCCATCCTATTTGGAGGAATGATGGTGATGCTCTCCCCAGAGCTTTCCATAGTTCTGTAGTGGAGTATTTATTGAGTGCTCACTGTACGCTTGACATGTATGTTACATGAGACGGTGCGTGGTGATGGTCTCGTCAGAGAGGCACTGAGGAGGTGTGGAGGAAACTGTCAGATGGTCGTCTAAACCAGACACCATCAAATCTCCTCTAGCTTGAATGACAAGGAATAGGAGGCGGGCTAAGCATCACTTGCCTCTTGCCATTTTCATTTGTTGTTGCAATTAAGTCAAATTAAAGCTGCATGAATGAAGGAAGCTGGCCTTTTCCTTTCCCTCATGGCTGCCATTTGAAGGGCCTTTGCCAGTTATTATTGAATTGCTAGAAGATGTTTCTCTTAGGCCTAACAATCCCTTCATTTATTTTTTATTTTAAATGATTGTTAATTGTGGTAAAAACACATAACATAAAACTTAACCATCTTAACCATTTAAAAAAATTAATTTTAATAGGTTTAGGGGTACAAGTTGAATTCCACTACACGTATATATTGTATAGTGGTGGAGTTGTAGGGTCTCTGGACATTTACCCCATAGGCTCACTTTCCATTCCTCACTCCCTGTACACTCCCTGTCAGTCTCCAGTGGTTTCCATTCCTCACTCCCTGTGCACTCCCCTGTCAGTG
>CAUYON010194988.1:0-13665 GCA_963573935.1 Arctocebus calabarensis | reverse complement strand
AGACAGAGCCTCAAGCTGTCACCTTGGATAGAGTGCTGTAGCATCACAGCTCACAGCAACCTCCAATTCCTAGGCTCAAGCGAGTCTCCTGCCTCCGCCTCCCAAGTAGCTGGGACTACAGGCACCCGCCACAACTCCCGGCCGTTTTTGGTTGCAGCCGTCACAGTTGTTTGGCGGGCCTGGGCTGGACTCGAACCCGCCAGCTCAGGTGTACGTGGCTGGCGCCTTAGCCCTTTGAGCCACAGGCACCAAGCTGAGTTTAAATATTTTTTTAACGGCTCGGCGCCTGTGGCTCAAGCGGCTAAGGCGCCAGCCACGTACACCTGAGCTGGCGGGTTCAAATCCAACTTGGGCTCGCCAAACAACAATGTGACGGCTGCAACCAAAAAATGGCTGGGCGTTGTGGTGGTCACCTGTAGTCCCAGCTACTTGGGAGGCAGAGGCAGGAGACTCGCTTGAGCCTAGGAATTGGAGGTTGCTGTGAGCTGTGATGCTACAGCACTCTATCCAAGGTGACAGCTTGAGGCTCTGTCTCAAAAAAAATAAATAAAGGCTCGGTGCCTGTGGCTCAATGGGCTAAGGCACCAGCCACGTACACCTGAGCTGGTGGGTTTGAATCCAGCCCGGGCCACCAAACAACAATGACGCCTGCAACCAAAAAAAATAAAATTAAATAAAAAAATAAATAAATATTTTTTAAATTGTTAGAATAAAATGCTTTTATCTAACTCACTGATTTCTGTGTCCAAAGAGCCATGTGGAATGCTTCTGGCATAGAGGGGCAGTTCTTTATCTCATAGAGCTCTCAACTTCCTACAGCACCCTAAATAGTCTGGAGATTGTGGTGGCATTATTATATGGAGTAGGGCGCCGCTCAAAGGAGTAGGGCACCGCCCTATATGCCAGAGGTGGCGGTTTCAAGGCAGATGCAAGAGATTTGCTTGAGCCCAGGAATTGGAGGTTGCTGTGAGCTGTGATGCCACAGCACTGTATCCATGGTGACAGCTTGAGACTCTGTCTCAAAAAAAAAAAAAAAAGCCTGGTGTTGGGGCAGTGCCTGTGGCTCATTGAGTAGGGCGCCGGCTCCATATACCAAAGGTGGCCAGCCTCGGCTGAACTGCAAAAACAGAAAAATAGCTGGGCATTATGGCGGGTACCTGTGGTCCCAGCCACTCGGGAGGCTGAGGGCAATAAAGTGAGACTCTATCTCTACAAAAAAAAAAAAAAAAATAGCCAGGTGTAGTGGCAGGTGCCTGTGGTCCCAGCTACTTGGGAGGCTGAGGCAAGAGAATTGCTTGAGCCTAAGAGTTTGAAGTTGCTGTGAGCTGTGACGCTACGGCACTCTACCCAGGGCGACAACTTGAGACTCTGTCTCAAAAAAGAAAAAAAAACAAAATTAGCTTGTCCTTGAGGTGTTCCTTTCTCATTGTCACCCTCACCTGTAGATACAAAAATCATAGTTCCATTGGTTCAGTGCTTGGCCAGGCCCTATCCTGAGAAACTTACACACATTACCTTTTTTAATCCATTACATCACTCCATGAAATAAGTACTGGTATCTTTATTTTGGTGATTGATGAAAAAAACTGAAGCTCAAAAGGTTTGTTAATTTCAAGGCAGCTATTAAGTCTCAGAGATGGCACTTAAACCTAAGACTGTCTGACTCCAAATCCCATTATCTTTCCACTTTATCATATCACCTTTCCAAGAAGAATCTCTGAGACTAGTTCACAAACCCACAATGGGTCTTGGAAATTGACTACAGGAAACAGGGCTGTTTTCCTGATAACCCTTAGCTAATTTTTTCCTGTAGAGCTCAACTGAGAAAGAACAAACCAACAGTCACAGCCCAAACATTCTGAGGTAGCAAATAGGAAAGCTGATGCCCACCTAACCAAGCTCACTACAGCAAAGTTTTTTCTACTTCTCCCATCTCTTTGACTGCTTGATTTCTCCTTCTCCAGGTTCCTACTTGCCTTCCAGTTACTCTTTCTCCCCATATGGCAGCAAGGTCTCAGGTGGTGAAGAGGCTGACAAGTCACGAGTCAGCCCCAGTGTCAGTTGTAAATCCAGCTCAGAGTCCAAAGCCTTGGACATCTTGCAGCAGCACGCCAGTCACTACAAGAGCAAGTCTCCCACGGTAAGGGAAGTACATTGATGTTACCCAAAGACTGATATGGCTAGTTCTAGGGTCTGGGAGAAAGTAGATGAGATCAACTCCACAGTATAGCTTGGCTGATTGGACATTGGCCCCGCCAGGGCATCTCCTTGATTTTTAGGTGGCCTTCATTTTTAGGGACTCATAATGTGGGGCCTTGGGCATCTCACTCTTGGGTGTGCACATACAGGCATGTGTGTGAAAGTGTGTCTCACTATAATTTTTTTTGTGTCTGCTTTCCTTTCCAGATAAGTGATAAAACTTCTCAGGAGAGAGATCGGGGAAGCTGTGGGGTGGTTGGGGGTGGTGGCAGCTGTAGCAGCGTTGGGGGAACAGGCGGGGGTGAACGGAGTGTCGATCGGCCCCGCACTTCCCCTTCCCAGCGCCTGATGTCTACACACCACCACCACCACCACTTGGGATACTCATTGCTCCCAGCACAGTACAACTTGCCCTATGCAACAGGTAAGCCAGTTTCTCCTGCTGCTCTGTTTTTTGTCTTCATCCCAGTAGTAATGCCCACAAGGACCCTTTCCTCTCTACCCTACGAGCGAGGGGGGTTTGTTGTTGTTTGTTGAATTTGTAATCTGTTCAAAGTCCTAACCTCCTGCAGTCATTAAAGCATATGACATTTATTTCCTCCCTTGGAGCTTAGGGACTCTCAAACTGCTCCAGAATATTGGCTTTGATATTCAGAAGAATAAGGAACAGGTATTCTCCACAGCCAACAAGAAAGAGCAGCTGGAAAATAGAGCCTTACTATCCATCTCCAGCCAGTAAATCTGGCCAAATTTAAACTTTTTTCCCTGTCAGCACCTTAGAACTCAGCAAAGCTAGGAATTCAAGGGGTAACTCCTCCCAATGCTTCATGGGAGGTTTCTATGAGTACCACACTAACACGTTCTCCTGCTCACTCAGGGCTTTCTTCTACAGCCATTGTTGCCAGCCAACAGGGCACAGCTCCTTCGCTCTACCCACCCCCCAGGAGGTGAGAATGGTAAGGAACTTTTGTTAATTTGGGGCAACACACACATAGAGCAGGGATAGTTGCTCCCTGGATCATAGAATCCCTGTGGAGCCCAGGTGAAAATAGTTATGTGGGGTTAGTGGTCTGTAAACAGTGGAACCAAGGCCAAGCCTCTTGTACAAGAGCCTCCTGTGAAGCCATGTGCATCTGGGAGAATCTGTGGAACACAGACGTCCCCTTAGTGACCAATAGGCCTCCCCTGCAGTTCTTGTTCTTGGAGCGCCACCTTGTGATTATTTGACCCTCAGGCTGAGTGCCTGGTTATCTGTCCATGTTTCCTTTGCAGAAAACCAAGTGCCCGGATAAGTCAGCTTCACGGGCCAGGACCGGCTCACCCAAGGAGGTGCTGGAGGTGCCATTTAGACATCAGTTAAATGGTGTTGATCATCCTGTTTGCCGTTTTTCCACCACAACCGAAGGCAGACCCTTGGCTATCTCACCTCCACCAGACCTCTGGACTCCCTGACCCTCTTCCTTCCTCAGGAGCTGGAGAGCTGGTACTTAGCAAAAATATTTATTCTCTTGGCCACAGTCATGACTTTTGTGGCCTCTGTGGAAATGAAGGCACGGGGAAAAACCAGGGGAACATGGCTTAGCCCAGAGAAGTTGCTGCTCTGTTCCCCAAACCCCTGGTCTGTTGCCGGAGCAGTACCAACCCACCCCCCTCACATTGGGTAAGGTCTGAAGACAGCACAGCAGCCATACCCCTCTCACCATCATTACCATCATCACCAGACTCTGCATCTCCCCAGTGGTTTGTACCCTGGGAATTGGCAGCATGAGGAGGAATTAGAATCTCAGGAAAGAAATTGGGGGTTGTTTTCTATGTAATTGTGAAAACAAGGTCTTCAAACGTGGAGACTGTTCCCCTCTTACATGAGCACATACAAACGCTCAGAACCTAGCCTGGAAGGGAAGACCAAGGCATTTGCCCTACCATGGCTTTACGCTGCCTGTCAGGCCGAGGGCAGGGGTTCCAACACCAGCACAGGGCTCCCCAGGGATACTGGGAATCGGCTGGAGCTGGTGCATGAATGGAGTCTGTGAAGTAGAACCTACATCCCCACTAATTCCTGCTGCTTCTTCTCCCCCAACCTCTTGCCCTTTTTTCTTCCCTCCTGACCCCCTTGGTGCCTTTCCCTGGGGGATCCCCACACTGGTCTCACCTCTTTTTCACTGCTTGGCTCTTAAAGCTCAGGCAGATAAAGGAGTATTCCCCAAGCATGGGGAGTCTGCCAGGTCACCTTAGGGCAAGGCCCAGAAGGCAGACCTCAGGAGCACCCAGCAGTTCTTGGAGATGTCCTGTTCATTCAGCCATCTAAGCATCTTCCTCATTTAGGGCCACAAATATATACAGCCCAATTCCTCTGTATAAGTACATGATTTTATATAGCTCAATCTTTAACCTCCATGTGTGCCAATATAAGCTGTGTTTCTTTTTAACACACGTTTTTGTTTTAGAGGCCACTGGCCATGGGAAGTTATTTGTTCCTCAGACCCCTGGTTAACCCATCCAAGCCATTACTTGTGAGAGCACAGAATGTACTCAAGGGAGCTGTGCTTTGGAGGCAGCAGACATTTCTCTGCTCTCCTTAGAAAGGCAGTCCCCCAGTCAAAACTTTATGCTGTTTGTACTGGGCAAGTGATTTGATAGCCTTAATGGCGCAATTTCTTCCCCAAGGTGTGGGGAGCTTTAGCTCTTACTTTGCTTTTGAGGTATCAATCTCTTTGTTCTCCTCTCCACCTATCTTTCCTTGACCCTCTGGATTTAGAGAGAAAGACTGACAGATAACAACCTGGCCTTGTGAGGGGTGTTTGTGACCAGAGTGTCAAAAGTGACAATTTAAGAAGAGGAATTTGGCTCTGATTCAATTTGGAGAAAAGGCGGTGGGGGACAGTAAGCACAATGCCCAGAGGTTCCAAGAACCCTGGAGCCCTTCACATAGATAGGCTCAGGGTCATGTGCCCACAGGGAACCCTTCCAACCTACATACCTTTCCCTTAAGTTCCCATGCCCTTGTTTTTCCTCTAAGTTGAGTTCTGTACCCTGCCTAAAAACCCCATTTTAGAACCTCTTGGCAGGCCCCCAAGCAGCCTCCCTCAAACCCACCAACCCCTCTGCCTCCTGCTGCTCCTGTGGGCAGTGCTCTGAGCAATGACTTCCCTTTCATCTATGGAAGTAGCTGGTATACACAACTTCACCCTAACTAATCTGAGTCACCTGCCAAGAGGATGACTAAATTTCAGCCTAATTATCTCCTTCCAGGCTCCTGTGGGGTAGAGCCAAGGGCCCATCTCTGTTCCTGTTTGTTTTTAAATATTGTTGTGTGTTTTGTATCTGTGGCACCGGCCTACAGCATACTCTGTACATATTGTAAAGAAACCGTTGGAGTAATTTTCTTTCTCATTGGGCAGGCATGGCCCTGCATTCCTGCCCTTTCCACTTCGTTCTGTAATACAGAAGGAGAAACTTCTATATTAGCTGGGCAGCCTTGGTTTCTACAGGATACAACTTTTTCTTTTCCTTTTTTTTTTTCCTCAAAAAACATTTGGCTTTTTTGATTCTTATATCCACACCTTCCTTGAAGAGTAGGAGCTGCCCAGAAGAGCAGGTAAACACAACAATGGCAGATTGGCACTGCCTTCTCCTGGTCCCTGCTCCTTGCTGAGTCCAATCTTCTTTTCCCTGAAATAACATGAAGCAGCACCTGTGGAGATCTTGACGGTGCTGAGTGAATGATTTGCTCTTCACTTCCAGCCCCTCTACATGGGGAGGAGAAACATAGGTGGGTGTTACCTGTGGGACCCATGACCTGGTCAGAGGGATGAGACACACTCAGCAAGGATCTCCATCCCACAAGCAAAGGCGGGAAATTTGCTGCTGAAGGCCCAGACAACCAGACCAAGCCCATCTATGAGCCCCCTGCTCAGGCCTTACTAGACCTCACTCACTGGGCTTCCTTACAGGCGAAGCTAAGGGAGAAAAAGCCTCCTCCCCAGCTGGGACAGTAAAGGCATGGAGAGCTGCTCTTTAGGATTCTCATCTCCTTCTTCCTTGTTTTAAGGTGTACCAGTTCCCTTTGTCCCCTTTTCCTGCCTTGTACATGTATATGTACATGTATGAATTTTCCTTCTCTTACCCCACTCTCTCCACACATATCAAGTTCAAAGAACCAGATGCAGAAGGATAAGAGGGCACCCTATGAAATGAAATGGTTTCTTGAATTTCTTCTTTCCAGGCTCCAAGGGGCTGTGGGAGGAGGACTTACCTTAGGGAGTTGCGAGTTAAGACTGCAGAAGGGCTAGAGAATATTGTATACAGGCTTTGAGGCCACTCATGACACTTATTATACCACATACCCTATATCAACATCCTATTGTCTACTCTGATGCCCCCAAGATTTAGCTGGGCAGCTAGTTGGTCCCATTAATTCTGGGCCTTTGTTGTTCATTTTATTACTAGGGCATCCCAGGAAGCTTTCCAATGATTCCCTACCATGGCCCCTCCTGGGATCAAGCCCCTCCCAGGCCCTGTCCCCAGCCCCTCCTGCCCCAGCCCACCCGCTTGCCTTGGTGCTCAGCCCCCCCCCCCCATTGGGAGCAGGTTGGGGCAAGCTGGAGGCCCGGGCTGGAGGGGCAGTATTGCTGTTCATAACTTTTGTTCCTTTGGCATTGCTCTGTTGGGTTTAATTTCAGTCTTCCTGATTTTCCCCTTCTGTAAAGTGTACATTACCAAGTTCCTTGTTTTTTTATATATATATATAAATATATATATATACAAACTGTACTCTTTTTGCCTTTGTACATTGAGGCAAGAAGAGAAAATAAATCTTTTTAAGAGACAATCACAAATCTGTGAGGGCTGCTGGTTATTTTTCCTGGAATTTGCTGCTGAGCTGCCTCCTCCTTCTTCCTGACTTTTCTGTTCTCCCTCAGCTTTCCTGGTCCTGCTCCATATGCATCCTGAGCTTCACAAACTTCTTAGCTGGCAGCAAGCTGTTGAATCCCATGTCCAGACTACCTGTCCTGTAGCCCTTTTCTGCCCAGCACTGTTTTTTGGCTTGGCCACTGTCTTAGCCCAGGAGCTTTATCCTATGCCCTGGCCTCTTCTCTTTTCACCCTGTTCACCAAAGTGGCTTTGGACCCCTGGGTGCTTTGTACACTCATCTGTGAAACTATGCAGCTG
Organism: Arctocebus calabarensis; assembly: GCA_963573935.1. Lineage (NCBI taxonomy): Eukaryota > Metazoa > Chordata > Mammalia > Primates > Lorisidae > Arctocebus > Arctocebus calabarensis. Next base: position 6,294 of record CAUYON010194988.1, on the reverse strand, counting down.
GGAGCTCTCTGCCTAAGAGTTTGCACTATTTAAACATGCCTGGGAGTTAGGACGGATGGTTTTGAGGAGTAAGTGGGAAACTTCCCCCAATAGTACCCCACATTCCAGCCTCCAGAGTGCTCTAATCCAGAGCCCAGAGGATCATTCCTGGCTGGTGGACTCTTGTGGCTTCCCCATCAGAACAAGGGCTAAGGGTTTATGGGTCAAGAGCATTTGATCAGAATTTCAAAGGGTGGTACATTCTGAAACAGCCCAACCAAACCATTGTTCAGTCTTTTTCCTTTTCTCCTTCTCCTTTTTTCCCCCTTTCTCTGCTTCCCCTTGGAATTGGCTTTGGAATTGAAATATATTTTTAAATTATTTGTTGTATTTATTGAATAAAGTTTTTAATGTCCCTGTTCTTAAATTTAGACTTAGTTTGCCTTTCACATATCTCTCCTATCTCCACCATTCCTCAAATATTCTACTTTCTAAGTTGCTTTTTTAACTGGAGTGCAGCCTTCAGGTACCATATTTCTTTCCTGTCTGTGGTCTTCTAGCAAAAGTTCATTTTGTTTTTTTTTTAAACAAAACATTAGCCAAGGGCAGTGGCTCGTGCCTTTAATCCTAGCACTCTGGGAGGCTAACCAACCTGAGCAACAATAAGACCCCATCTATCTCTACCAAAAAACAGAAAAATTATTCAGGCATTATGGCAGGAGTGCTTGAACCCAGTTGTGAGTTTGCTGTGAGCTAGGCTGAGGCCATGGAACTCTAGCCTGGGGCAACAAAGTGAGACTCTTATCTCAAAAAAGGGAGGGGGGCTCTTGACTGGGTGCCTGCGTCTCTTCACCCCTTTTAACGCTGGTTGTATTGAAGAGGAACCACCAACAGGTGGCAACAGAATCTCAGGCATGTAAGCATGCTTCCCATCCATTCTGCTACCTGAGGGCGGCGGGGGGTAGGGGGGCGACGGGGGGTGGGCGTAGTAGAGGACTAAGTTTTGTCTTGGTTCTTTATCTCCGTCTTGTAGATTTTGGGTTTGAGTTTAATATATGAGTCCTAAACTGTCTACTGCCTTTAGGCTGAGTTACCTGCTCAGTTAAAGGCATCCTTAAGCCCTGCTGATTTCAACTGAATGTCAGTAGTTCCAGATTTGCTGTAATATTGGGAGGGGAAGAGTAATGAATACCAGGTGGAGTCCAAGGTTAATTATTGACTTGGCCCAGAGTAAAAACAGAAGTAAGCTCCGTGAAGAACAATGTGAAAATGGCCACGACCCGTAGCATAACTAAGGACTGCCACAGCTTAACAGTTATAAAGCACTGCTTTATAGCTACAGGTAGAACATCCCCTTCACTTGGAAAAACAGAAACAAAAGGAAAAAATATATATATTAGTACGGCTTGGCACCTGTGGCTCAACGGGCTAAGGCACCAGCCATGTACACCTGAGCTGGCAGGTTGGAATCTAGCCCGGGGCCGCCAAACAACAATGACAGCTGCAACCAAAAAATAGCCAGGCGTTGTGGCGGGTGCCTGTTGTCCCAGCTACTTGGAGGCAGAGGCAAGAGACTCGCTTGAGCATAGGAGGTGGAGGTTGCTGTGAGCTGTGATGCCTTGGCACTCTATCCAGGGTGACAGCTTGAGGCTCTGCCTCAAAAAAAAAGGGCGGTGCCTGTGGTTCAAAGAGTAGGGCGCCAGCCCCATATACCGGAGGTGCAAGGTTCAAACCCAGCCCCAGCCAAAAACTGCAAAAAAAAAATTAGTAAACCCTGAAGAAATTAAAAGAACAAAGATAAAGGGGAGTCTAACCTCCTATAGCGTGACTGAGGGACCAGGACACCTTTATCTTAGAACATTGGGCCCCCAAAAGGACAGTGGAATAGGGAAGGTGAATGCTACCCCTATAAAGGAATATAAGTGTGAGGCAGCTCCATGCAAAAGCCAAAACAGTGGTTCGGTGCCTGTGGATCAAGCGGCTAAGGCACCAACACATACACCTGAGTTGGCAGGTTCAAATCCAGCCTGGGCCTGCCAAACAACAATGACGGCTGCAATCAAAAAATAGCCAGGTGTTGTGGCAAGAGAATTGCTTGAGCCCAGGAATTGGAGGTTGCTGTGAGCTGCAATGCCACAGCACTCTACCCAGGGCAAGAGCTTGAGGCTCTGTCTCCAAAAAAAAAAACCAAAAGTTTCAGGACCCAGCCTTCTACATAAAATAAAACAGCTTGGATCGGTAGGATCCTGAGTTCAGCCTCTCTTCCAGATGAAGCAAACCTGTCTCTCCAGAGGGTTCTAGCAGTGTGTTCCAGACTCCTAGCAACCCCACATTTCACAGTATAATGTGGCCCCAGAGACCTTAGCCAGTTTATCTGCCCTGCTACTATGCTGCAGCTTTTTTCCTAAGGAGCATATACCACAGCTGTTTGGTTAGCCTCTTAAAACAGTAGTGGTAGAAAGTTGGTCCTGGTACAGGAATAAAGAAAAGACCAACCACAACTTTAAATCAGTTTATTGACACAGTAACACAATACACTTTCCTCCCTGACATCCCCATCTCCCTCACCCACTCTAGCTCTCTTCCCCTTCCTCTCCCCTTAGAATAAGCCATTCCATGAAAACATTCCTACCCCTAGTCCCTGCAGAGCAGTGTCTCAGGAACTACTTAGAACCTGTTAGAGGAGGCAGTAAGCATTTTACTCTGCCAGCCAGAAGCATCATCCCCAAGGACAGATTCCCCCAAAATTCCCAGGCCCTGAGTTGCTATTCCTCTTCCTCTCTGCTCTTTCTTTGTAACCCTAGGAAGGAGACCTTGGGGTCTGGGCCTGCAGCCAAGAGCAACTCCTGGTGGTGACTTGCAAATTGGAGTTTGGCTAGTGTTTCGTGAGGCCCAGGCAACCCCCCAAAAAAACCCTGGTGGTGGGAGTAAACTTCAATGCCCCTATTTAAAATGCACTGATAACATTAAACAGATTAAGCCAGCTTAACCAAATGCCAGAATAACAAACACTAAGCGGTAAAGAAAGGGGGTGGGGGTGGGTCAGACCTACTTACTCTAGGCCAGACACAAATGCACATAGAGAAGCCCAGGTAGAGTGTCAAAAAACAACTCAAGGACACTGCACAGGGACTGAGAAGCCTATACTCAGGAGCCCCTGGGGCAACAGGAAGCAAAGAAAGAAAATACACAAGTCTTAATAACCAAAACAAAGTCCAATAGCAGGGGAGCTGAGCTGAGGGTATTGCCACCAGCCCTCCAGGCTGTGCCCCTGGACCCAGATAGTCCCTCCCCCTCTAGGCAATGTCCTTCCCTAGGCTAGATAGAGCACATCACACAGCGCAGTTTAAAAAGCTTCTAATGCCAGTTCATAAACATCTTCATTTACTATTGGTGATTACATGTGAATAATATGTTTATAATGTTCTTTATGGAAAACAATTTCAACGAGTCAACTCCCAGAACACAATAGGCAACCCTCACCCTGACCCCCTCAGCGTCCTTCCCTAGACAGCAAGGGGCCCTCTCCTCTGTCCCAGGGCTGCCTAACTTCCCCTCTTCCCCCACTGTGGCTCTTGGGCAAAGCATCCTCTATGACCATTAGTCCTCATCGGACAAGTGCTGGTCCAGGGGGTAAACCATGAACATCACATCTGGCTGAGAGGGGACACAGGGATGGCCTGGACGCACAATCTCAAAGCCCAAGAAGCTGAAGGTCTTCAGGAGTGGAGCTGCAGAAAATAAAGTAGAAAAAAGATTGTGATGAGGAACACAAGGGTAAGTTCGAATCAAGGGAAAACCCCAAAGATGGAATGAACGAGCAGTAATTAAGTCTTTTAAGGACAACTGACCTCCCCTCCCATGACTTCCCAGGGTTTGTAAGGCAAATTCAGAGTCTGTCCCTATTGCTTATGAGCTCCCTTTTCTCCTCCCCAGTCTGTACTGTAGACCACAGGCTATTCTGACCCCTCACCTCTGTCTTCCCGGCCCTTCCTGAGGCAGATGAAGACGTAGTTCACTTTCATCTTCTCTTCAGCAAACTCTAGCAGTGCTAACAATCTGCAAAAAGCAAAGAAACCACTCAGGCCCATTGTCACCTCCCTGTATCTCGCCTCCAGCTAGTGCTCCCCCGCACACGCGCGCACCCAAGAGGTTTTTTGAGGCTTACAGTTAGCAGTATAAATACAGAAGATCCAGGGAGAAAAGATCTTACTTTAAGACCCACAGAGGCGGCTTGGCGCCTGTGGCTCAACAGGCTAAGGCACTCAGCCACTAAGCTGATGGGTTCGAATCCAGCCCGGGCCCGCCAAACAACAATGACAGCTGCAACCAAAAAATGGCTGGGCGTTGTGGCGGGCGCCTGTAGTCCCAGCTACTTAGGAGGCAGAGGCAAGAGATGCGCTTGAGCCCAGGAATTGGACATTGGCACTCTATCCAGGGTGACAGCTTGAGGCTCTGTCTCAAAAAAAAAAAGACCCACAGAGGCCTCAGTTCAGGGAGGAAGAGAGGGGAAAAAAGCCACAGTCACTGAGAAAAATAGAGATTCTTTATCTGAAAGTAATACTACTCATCTTCACAATAGGGCCTACAAGTAGAACTTCAGGGGTCCCCAGACTGCCAAGTCTGATTAAGATCACCTGTTCCTAAGAGGTGATCTTAATCAGACTGTTAGGGCCCAGAGTACCCTTAACCAAGGGTACTCTGGGCCCTAACAGTGCCTAAAAGGATTTCCTCAAGAGGCTGGGGGTCACTCAAGAGAACTCTGTCCTCAGGACTATTTCTTATACACCTAGCTGTTTGGTGAGTCTTGCCCAATCCAATGAAATCCCACTCTATCTCTGAGCTTCCTGGCCTTTTGAACTGTACCACTGTATGGTGACTAGGGGGGGTTACTATCTGCTAGGAAGATGAACTACAAGGTGATTAACTGGCAAGCATTTGGTTAATGTGATAATGATCTGCTTTAATTATAACCTAGAGCAAGCCTGTTTTATTGGCTAAAAATAATTTGTTACAAAATGGTATCTGCTTGAGAAGTCTAGAGCTAGGAAAGAAAGCACAGACTCTCCAACACATCTATTATCCCCAATAAACATACACCCTTCTCTTGGAATGGTACCTCCTTCCCATTTGTTCCTTTCCTTTCCCAGTAATTAGCTCCTTACCCTTCTTTGCTCCCATCAGCTAATAATCCATCTGGGATTTCTACAAACAGGCTCTGGCTGGACAGGACTGCATCCCAGGAAGAGACCTTCACCTCAGTGACCTCATACTGGAAGTGGACAATGTGAGGTTTTCCATCATTCACAGGGAGGTCCTGGGTCACAGTAAGCTTCTCGTCCTATGAAGGAAAACAGGACAGAGGACCAGGTCACTACTACTCTGACCAGATCACTGCCTTCCTACCCTAGGTTGTGCTGTGAGTCCTCTTGGGTCAATCTCAGGGTAGCATGAGATAAGAGGGCATCCTACATACCAACTAAATGGAGCCATCACTCACTGGGCACTGAGGGCAGCTGATGGTGGTAAAAACCAATGTGATGGGAAGGGAAATATTGAGCAAGTGTACACTAGGTGCCGAGTACTGTGCCAGATAGTGTGAATCATCATGACAAGCACTTAGATGGGAATTACTATCTCTGCTTTAAATCTGAGATATTGGCTCAGCGCCTGTGGCTCAACGGGCTAAGGCGCCAGCCACGGACACCTGAGCTGGCGGGTTTGAATCCAGCCTGGACCTGCCAAACAATGATGACTGCAACCAAAAAATGACCGGGCGTTGTGGCAGGCAACTGCAATCCCAGCTACTTGGGAGCCAGAGGCATGAGACTCGCTTGAGCCAAGGAATTGGAGGTTGCTGTGAGCTGTGATGCCACATCACTCTATCCAGGGTGACAGCTTGAGGCTCTGTCTCAAAAAAAAAAAATAAACAAATAAATAAATAAATCTGAGATATTGGCTCAGCGCCTGTGGCTCAACAGGTTAAGGCGCCAGCCTCATACCCCTGAGCTGGTGGGTTCCAATCCAGCCCGGGCCTGCCAAACAACAATGGCTGCAATCAAAAAATGGCGGGGTGTTGTGGCGGACGCCTGTAGTCCCAGATACTTGGGAGGTGGAGGCAAGAGACTCGCTTGAGCCCAGGAATGGGAGGTTGCAGTGAGCTGTGATGCCACGGCACTCTATCCAGGGTGACAGTTTGAGGCTCTGTCTCAAAAAAAAAAAAAACCCAGCTCAGCGCCTGTGGCTCAACAGGCTAAGGTGCCAGCCACGTACACCTGAACTGGCGGGTTCGAATCCAGCCCGGGCCTGCCAAAC